>JASCZW010001407.1:0-237254 GCA_034211315.2 Aedes japonicus | reverse complement strand
ATAAAAATATGCAGTGATGATATGATGAAAACAACACGAATGTTGATACTAAATAATATACATATTAAAATAAAATGCTGCTATTTGCCACATCTGCTGCGAAGTAAGATGATATAAACTCTGAAATGTCGAAAATTTCTAAAGTGATGTAATGTAGGAAAGTTTATCACCGGGCAGGCTGCAGAATGGCAAAGGAAGTTTAAGCTAACAGTAAGCCAAAATAAATTTCATATGATTATGATTACTGCCCAAAAAGGAAAACTTAACAAATCCACACAAAAAAAAGAAAGAGAAAAAAAGGAAGAAAATTTTAATTCTGCGTTAACTCTTGAATCCTACTAAGCCCATGGATACTTCTATATAATTGTGCAATAAAAAATGAAGGAATAATATGCAATAATATGTAATATATATAAAATATGTAGTAGAGCAATGCAATATACAAGAAAATGTAATTAAAATATATGATAGTTGGAGTACGCCGTCCTGTAGTTTCAAAATGGTTATAAAGGAAATAATATGATGAAATAACTAAAAATAACACTAATAGTCAAGAGCTTGGCGCCTCTTTACAGCTCAATCAGATTTAAATGAGTGTTACTCTGGAAGCGAAGGTCATATTATAATTGAATGAAGTATAAATATCGATTGAACATTTGATTACATATGGAACAATAAGAAAATGTATATGTATTCAGGATAGACTTATAATCAGCTAAATTGAAGAGCATATAATAATTCAAATAATTTAATTAACTAATATCCAATTACCTATATTAATAGAAAAAACATTTTAATACGTGAAAACACCCTCATAACCTTGCCCCGATACCAAACGAAAAAATCCTCCCCCAAGCACCCTAAAAAATGATACTAATAGAAACAAAAGCAACGACTTTACGCATTGTGTGATAACATTGAATCGCCAACTGAAAAAGAGAGAGAAATAATTAAAAATTAATACTTGAAGGCTTGCTGAAAATAAGTATTGGATGAAGTAACGGCTGAAGCTTCGTGTGATGAGGAAACTACTTAATATTTAGCATAAAAGGCAAAATAATAGGATTCATATAAGAAATGCAAGGTATGGCAATTAAAACTCATAAATAGTTATATAAATTGTATACGTTACGTTTAAAGTGAAGATGAGCTTAAATTTAATTAAATAACATGAATCAGCAACAGCATACATACCATAAGGCAGGGGTTAGGTGGGCTTAATTTCATATGAAATATCATAATAACCATCCAACAATACAAAATGAATACAATTCTACCTGCAACACATATCTACAAGCTATTATTCTGCAACAACTGCAGACTGACCCACGCATCCATCTTGAACCTGAAAGTTTAGACAATGCACCACATCCACAAGAAAAATAAAAAAATAACTTATCACGCATCACCTGGGAACTCCTTGGATGATCTGCAACTATATACGATACAAGGAACAGTACATCTAAAATTTCGCATTACTCCCCACTTGTTGTGAACTGCAAAGAAATTACAGTAATTTTGATTTATTAAATCAATTCCAATGCAATAATATACTATCTTACCATAAAAAATATGCTAAACAAAAAAGTGAGTAGGTAAATACTGGCAAAAAACCACTACTGTGAACCGACTCTCAGCCTCGGGTTCCGACAAAAATTCCCTACCGAGCCCCCGTGACGACAAGCTGGTCAATTCTATAGTGCAGGAGCTATAGAATCAGCGTCCAATAAATTTAGAAAAAAGTTTCCTACCTCATGCTGCCCTTTTATTCTGTAAGGATGCTCCTCTGCCTCCACACAGTGTAATGTTACCTTATCTTCTGATATCAGCACTGTCTTCGTGTTCTCTATTTTTTCCAATTAGAATTGTACTTTTTTGTTCTCACCACTGATCACCGATTTATTTTTATTTTTCAACTCACACTATACACACTGAGGGAGGAAGGAAAGAGAAAAAAACCAAGAAAAACGAGACAGAGAAAAAAAGCTTGTTGCGCCGCCGCTGCGACAGCAAGCACCGACGGTTTTTTTTTTTCTCTTCGTAGCTGCCTTCCAACAGATTTCTTTGCAGAGTAAAATCGGCGCTCTGCGTTTTTCGAGACCACTATCGTTCTCTGACATGTAAGTTTTCCCCTCTGGAGAGGGCAACGAGCTCTGCTGTTTCGTTGCTATCTCTCCGACTCTCGCTCGACGAACCGGTACACTTCTTTGGAGGGGAAAATATGACGCCACTTTTTCACTGCTATTTAACCGCTTTGACCTTTCATCACTGTCGGAAATATACCGCTTTGCACTAAAATCTTCTTTCACTTGGCCAAATAGTTAGGAGCTCACGCTCTTCGCACCAAATAACCCACTTCTCCGGCGAAATACAACCAGATAATTTTCTTCTTTACTACTGCTACCAGCACTTTAATTTTCTAAACTGCACAGCAAACGACGAAACACGTCCGGCTTGCTGAACGCTCACCTCTCGAATGAGCTTCATGGTTACTCGGGTACATTCAAACTAAACCAACAAAAGTTTCCCCCGGTACCGAACGCTGCCAGATGGAGTCACTTTCATGGAATTAATACAGGTGCTGCTGGATTGACGGCTTGGAAAACAATTTTTCGGTTCTAGGTAACATTATTTTGTAAGCTAAATTTTAATATTAATGAGTGTAAATCAAATAACCAAGATAGGCGATGTAGCGAAATATCGTCATGATATTCAGGGGTGAGTAACTCTGCCACGTTGTGTTTGTGTTGATCGTGTACGAATGTGTTTATGGGGTGGCAGAAGGTGTTTTTGTGTTTTCACAAACTAATTTATACTTATTGGCAACCATGCACGGTTCAGACGTTTAATACATGCTCACAAATGCATCGTCTGAATTACATTTGTGTAAGCGAGAGGAAACAAAAACAAACAATCGATTCGTGTAAGTGGTGCCAGATATGAATTTATCTTTCATGTGGTGGCGAGTGTGTTTGAAGTGTGGCGGATTGTGTTTTTAGGGTGGTAACACAAGGTGGTCGAGTGACTTACCCACTGATGATATTTCAAATGAGCCATAATTACGAAAAACAAGATCGCCCTAAGGACGTGTGCTCTTATTTCCCTACCGGTGCCAAAACGGATTACTGCGGTCCATCTTGTTTCTTGTGTCGCCAACCAACTGTAGCACCAGAATAACTAGACTTCGTCGACAAGAATGCTGTGAAAGCCGAACGTTTAGTTAATAATTTTGAATTTTTGAGTGCCCACCTTGAATCCACGTAACCCAAAGAAGATAAATCTTTCTGTTGGGATATCCTTCAGCTATGTCCACCTTATTTATCCTCCGGATTTCTCTACACAGCAAAAACAGTTGTTGAATATTACACATAATCAGATGCACATAGGTCATTCCATCGGTTGTCTCGATGTACACATTAAAATGACGCACTGCTTATCGATGTAATTTGATCGATGTAAACGAGACAACGTAACTCATCGAGCCAACGTGAATCATCACGACGTACTCCTCAGTCGCGACGTAAAGGGAGTAATGTATAACTTATAATGTAAATGTAATTTTCGGATATTATTTAATAGAAAAAAAAAACAGGTTAACAGCGCAAATTAAAACAAAAGGATGGTTTTATTAATAAAAATTCAATTGGAATTAAAAATCTGGCAATGCTTTCGATAAACATGAGTGATGAAATTTTGCTATTTCTTGGAATGGTACTGACATCCGGGCAAAAGACAGAGGAACAAGATATCCGATTGATGTTCTATGTAAGCAACATGTTCTATGTGAGTGCTGTCCAGTTAAAATTCAAGAAAATCGAAATGCGTTTCAGCGAGTCGCGGATCTGTCGTTTTTTCGTCCGGTTTTCAGTTTTTACTGCGATATTCTCCGAAGCCGTCGGTTCTTTTTCTTATCAATCTCTCCTTGATATTGAACGGAAGCGAAGACTCTTCTTTCTTACGGTTGTCATCATTGTCATCCCCGCCAGAACCAGCCGCTCCACTAGCAAGCAAAGATGATGCACCATTACTTCCCCAAGATAATGCTGGGTTTGCATTGCTCTTACCTTTTTTACTTCCACCATTGTTTCCTTTTCTTCCTCCTTTGCTCAAATTATCACAAGTTTTCCATCGAGTCCATATTCCGCACCGTCGGATATTTTGAAGTCTTCAGTCTTGTCACTCGCATCCGAATTGTACCCAGCCGAAGTTTTTTCTCGTTGCACTAGCACCTTGTTCAAATCAAATCCGCCTTGTACCGATTGAATCTGCAGTGTCGGTACGATTGCATCCACTACCGAGCATAACACCGGTTCTTCGGTGGAGAGCATCGGTTCAGGTGACATAGGTGATTCACCACTTCTAATTGGAATGAAAATGGGTGATAAATAAAATCACCATATACATCTGTGGATCGTATACGTACCGACTGCAGACGAATATCTGTTCGTCTCAGAGGGATGGATGGCAGAGGGTTTTCAGTTTCCGCTACCATTTCGTCATTTCCGTTCGGGTTTCTTGTTGTTGCTGTGGAAGCAGGATCTACCGAAGAGATGCCGATAGGTCCATCTGATTTGATCCAGCATTGCCCAAGGGGTTATTAACAGCAGAGTTGGTACAGTTGTTTTGGGAGCTGTGGCCATGGCAGACAATTGACTGTTTTGCTCGACGATCATTCCACGCTGACCTTGCAATTTTTTGGGGAGCAGTGCATTCGGCATAATCGATTGGGTGTGTATTTGAAGTTCGAGTTAAGTTGGAATACGCAGCGGCTACGAAGCTTGATGTTGTTGTTGCTGTTGGTCAGTTCCATTATCGGCGGTGTTCTTTATCAGCATCCGACGAAGGATTTCGGTCTACTGAGTTTTGTTGAGCATCTGCTCTTGAGTATTGCTCTTGAGCGGTCTGATTGCTGTTGGCACGATCATGTCCCTCACCCGTCGATAAACGGAGCTGATATCGACATGTGGAACGCTGTTCTGTAGAGCGACTTGGCTATACGACAATGAGAAACGGTTTTGGTATTGCTGTGGAATGCTACAGCCAAACGGATAACGGTTGTTATTGCCGTTGGTGGCAAAGTTGTCCTGTGGCATATTAAATGAGTTCTGGCGTCTGTCATGTTTTGAACCAGCTGAGTGGTTATCATTCCGGAACCATTTACTAGCCCAAGATCCTGATTGGACAGTGGTTCTAGTAGTTGAGTCTGAGTGTCATCAGTCAGATCGACCATGAGCTTTGTTGGAGTGCTACGAGCTGGCGGTGGCGTTCCTGTGTTGGATGTGGTCAGACTTTCAACGTCATTTTCGCTCCCGGATGAATCGTGTGGTTTAGGAAAGTCGTTCCGTTCTACATTGACAATATGTTCATAGTGGTGAAGACCATCGTAGAATGAGTTGTGCTTCTCCAAAGAGTTCTTTCCATCAACGCTGCTAGCTTTTCCCCAAGAGTTTTGCATTTGATAATTCTCGCCTTCACCCCGATAGCTTCTCACAATCAAATGGTGGTTACGGTTGCTAAATTCATGATTGTCTGAATCTTTGACCAATGAATCCATTCTCTTGTCTTTCAGCGTTTTTTTGCATGTCGTCTCGTCCTTGAGATTGACCCTTCCCAATGTTGTTGCATGCACCTTTATCCTTGTCATCCTGCCGAGTTTTTCCAATACGAGATTTGTACCGACGGGTGGGTTGGCTCCTCCATATGGAAAATGTAGTGCCCTTGGGATCGTCTGCTGCCACAGGTCGTTGGGAAGAAAGTGCTGATTTTTTTAAAGATATCAGCTGATCGAACGTGTAGCGGATCGGAGGCGAATACATTGGTTGAGCTTCGGACAAAATGATAGCTGGCAGCTCGCAGCTCAAGATGGCTGGGCCAAGTTCTTCCAGCGGAGGATCATCTGCAATAATCAAAATATATTGTTTAAGCTGGTATTTGAAGTTTTCACCATTTTACATACATCTAACACCTTTCGAAACGCAAAACACACGAAGTTATAAAACTAAAATATTCTGCCGCGTTTGCATCAGTCCAACCAAACAATTGCGCCGGTTAAGTTAGTTGAACGAAGATGTCGAGGATTTGTAACATTTAGTGTCAGTGCAAACCTCAGTTTGATATCAGTTACAAATAAAACCATACACACTGATGTTTAACGTACAAAAAGCCGACCCAATTTTGATACCCGAACCAGTTTGGAACTGAATCAAAAACGAATACGCTAAAAAAAGAACACGTTTGACAGTGTTGCGAGATTTAATTTGTCATAAGAACAAAATGCGATATAGCATCAAAGTCGTGTAATATTTAACATTTTTTGCGGAGTTCTTTATGTGCATTAGTTTCCGTGTAATATTTATGTTTTTAATGTGATTTTTACATTCATGCAACTTATAATTTTTTATGATGTAATTTGAAGACCGATGTAATATTCCACTAAGTGGATGTTATTGTGCATCGTATTTCCTTGATTACATCAGTTTTTAATACGTTAGAATCAATTACGTTGATGTATATTACATTTTTTTTTTTGCTGTGTAGGGCAAGAAACACAACACTGACTACACAATAACTACACCGTTCTTTATTTCAAACACAATCTTCTATCTAACATTTATTAACTAACAAGAAACGACTGCAACTAATTAAATGTATTTGGAGGTTCGCCCTCCGATAACCACTAGTGAGCTAAAATAAACAACAACTTACATCACTCGATTTCCTCGTACTGTATTGTTGATTCCCTATCCTAATCACCGGCTACGTTGTCATCTTCGGGTTGTTGTGTTCATCAGCTTCATCGGGATCATCATCATCGGCAAAATCGTTCCACGGAATGAGCGGCAAGTCCATATCTGACAGCTCGCCGATTATGGCTGCGTACATCCAAGATGCCTTACTCGTCAACATCCTCATCCACCCTGAAGTGACACGGGAACTTCTGCAAATATACAAACAAAACCCGTCGACGCACTGGATATCCTCAGAAGTAATTCCTACACTGCAACGCTCTGGTGTGGCTTGGAGGATGGAGAGTAGCCATTGATGTCAGAGTTTGCGAGCATCTATGCTTTTGTAATTGTGTTTTTTGCTGATAATGGAGCATTAAAAGTGATATTCGCGTGTATAACGTGCAGAATACCTCGTTGTGACCGCGGAGTGTATCGAGGATAGGAAGAAAATTGTGTTTTAAATGCGTTTTTATCGATTCCAATTTGGACTATTTCAATATCTTTTTGATGAAGTTGCGAAGTTTTTTTTTTCGGTTCCCGAATTGTGGTGTGCGATGTGCGTTTAGTAGAGAAAATATCACACAAACATGTGTGTGAATTCATGCTTTCCCTCACTCACTCGCCAAAGCAGCAGCCCGGCAACACATTTCTTCATCTGTGTGCGGAGAAACTAGCCAAGAAGTGACATAGCGTCGTTAGAGAGAAGAGAGGCGGTAAAATAAGATGTGGTGGTAGCAGCTATAGCTCACTATAGTGAGACCGCTCACAGAGTTATGGGGAAATGTTAGTCGGTCAATGTGTGAGTGAGCAAGTACATGCGAAGAGATCGGTCCCACCAGAGCAGAGATCGCCTGCGAAAAAATGTACATGCACAGATCATGACTTATCACCACGAAGTGTGAATGAAACACGGGAATGTCAGGCGGAGGTGCTGGCCTCAACCCACGGGCTTGTTCCGGATTTATATTATACATACCTCCGGTATGCGATTGAATGTTACGGTAGGTTACAGTCTATGGAGACGGAACAAGAGATGTGCAGGTATATGTTTTGTTTTATGGTTGTTGACAGAGAACGGATTGGAAAGGTGCTTCTACCGACTCTGTCCAGTTGCTCACGGTCCACTTTGCATCAATAATTATTTGCAACATTGACTATAATTAATTTCCTAACCACAGACATACCTGCGAAATTGAGAAAACGTTGATAGGGTTTATTTATTAGTTAACTGGACACATTTACAGATATAAAAATAAGAGAAAGGAAAAAACGTAGCTCTATTTTTGGTAAACTGAAAGATTCCAGACTAACAGTAAACTTGATCACTTTAAGGGATGGCGGGTGTAAGACTGAGACAAAAAAGCAGCAAAGCGGCTTGAATTTTGCTACCGCTTTCGACCGTGGGGATTGTTTGTATGGTGGGGAGGGGGTGGTGGAAGAGGGATATTAATGTACGATAACATGCAATCATATACTGATGCCTATCGTGAACAAGAGCGGTAGTTGGGTACAGGCGAATCGAGAGGTGGTAAGTGGTCTCAAGGACGAGGAGACCCGAATAAAAAATTCTCATAGATTTGCAATTGAATGTGTTGTAACCATACAACGGAATCTATAGTATGTACAATTGATGTTATTGTTCACGGTGAATGGTGGGATGGCAGTGGGAGTTGTTGTTGCTACAATGGAATCTAGTGGGGATTGAGACATCGGTGGGGCGAGGTGTAGATCTATTGTTGTGACAGTGTGCATTTTGCATTTGTACGATTCGCGAGCAGTAGGATTTGTGGTCGGAGATGGATTTTGATGTTGTTTTGTATTGTTGTGTTGTGATTGTGTGGTTATTTTTATCCGGGGAAAGACAGCCCAGATAAGAATAGCCATACGTTTACAGTGCAGTAGTGTGGAATGGCCTTCGGATCTGTTTCCGGCCATAGTCTTGTTGTTCGTGAGTCGGATGAATGAGGAGTGCATATTGTCATTGCAGTGGATCTGCAGTTCGCTGCATATGCTGGGTTTCTCAACGGATGTGAGACGGTACACTTGGTAGTGGTGGACTCGGATTTGTTGTGAGGGGGATGATTTTTTCTGTGGTTGGCAGCCCCCCTTTTCTATTTTCAGCCTGGGCACTGTTGTCCTTCTGACTTCAGCTAGATTGAGGAGGTGCGTGCCGAGCGTCTATCCACCAAGGAGGTGCGGCTCAAACAGCGTCTGTCCAGGCATCCAGCGGTTGATTAAGAAACGCTGTTTCGCGTCAACTATACATTAGGTGGCATCCGCTCCATGGCGATGTAGGCAGCGCGACCCCGATCATCCATGGAATTCCAGAGTATTGTATAGTAATTTTGAATTGTTTTCTTCCCTCGTGATTATGATAGTGCAAGTCCGTCTTAAATTGCAGCAGGATCAGCAGATATGCAGACATAACAAATATAATTGTGATTATCATTTTATATTATCATCCCTTCACAATATTTGTTATGCTATTTTCAGCTTCGCATTTGCATCGTTTTAAGTTTTGGCCCACCTGACTAATGCCAGATTTCTGGAGAATAAACCGGAAAATATGTCTAAAATCTTATGGGTATCAAAATGAAAACCCTTCCTACACACTTAGAAAATTTTACAGTATTCGGTAATTTTTTACCGAACTTTCAACAGCTGAACGTTCGATAATTCGATTTACAGGATGTCGGTGAAATTTTACAGTACTCCGGTACAAAAATTACCGGAACTTGTCAAATTTTACCGAAGTCCGTTAAATCGGATTACCGAACTGTTCAGCTGTTGAAAGTTCGGTAAAAAATTACCGAAAACTGTAAAATTTTCTAAGTGTGTAAATTCAGCGTTCCGTTTACCAAAACGAACCATGCTGCTAACCCTACCCCATATATCCAACATCCCAGTGAGTTCTCGTGGAAGTGCAGAGGTGTTCTCGGCTTCCATCAAAGCGAGAATCACGTCAACATACTCCTACCCTATCCTTATTTGACCTGCATGGACGCGGCCGACGCTGGTATTGCTTTTTTTAATTCGCGATCGCCAGTTTTTACACATTGAGGATGACTGTTAGTCCCAAACATCGTCTGTTGGTTCTCTGTGTAATTACAGCCGATCTGGCGAATTTGAACGTTTACTTCCTCCGAGCTCTCCTCACCACTATACACACACCATTTCACACATACATAACGTTTGATTTTCATGTAATTTTAGATTCTAGTTTTATAGGACGTATTCTGGTGTTAAATTTAACACCATCAATACGTTTGTTTTTAATGTGTAGTTTAAATATGTTGTATTTATATGTACTAGGGCGTAACTTCGAACTGTGAATACATATGGAATACGACAACATACATTAAAATTTAATGTTTGGAAGATGTCTGCTAATATTTTTTACATCACCATTTCTGTTCGGGACAGTTGCTGCAAATGACTTCGGTATGTCCAGCTAGATTTGCCCCATTCTTGGAACCTGGAATTCTTCTTATCATTAATATGTACAAAATAAACATAACATGATTTTTATTTCAAACATCGATGTTACTTGGTTTAAAACATAGAATATGTTTGAAATAAAGCAAGTTTATGTTTGCGGCCAGAATAAAGATATTTTATGTTTGGGTTGATCTGAAATATGTTTGTTCTTACAGTATTTTTTTCTGCGTGAAGAGGCACTGAGGTACAATCTGGATCTGGTTACGACTGCAGCGACCCACCAGTGAGAAAATAGGCTGGTGTCAGTGGTTGAAGATCTGTTGGGTCATCGGTGATTGGCCTCCAATGGCCAAAAATTCAGGCATCCTTCAACATGGACCAACAATGTGCAAAAGTCTTCAGCAGAAATTGGAATTTCTCCTAGTACGCGAAGCAAATGGTGTTTCGCCGATTGCACAGCATGTTCCCATAATTCGCTAAAGTGAGGTGCACCAGGTAGGATAAAATGCACGCCTTCTCGATTGCATTCCTTGGTAATAGCTTCCCGATGATCTCTAAGTGATCTCTAAGTAAATTGTGGAATTCTCTTATTTTATTTTTAGCTCTAACGAAGTTTGTACGGTTATCCGAATAAATATCGGTAGACCTGCAACGTCGTGCAACGAATCGCCACAAAGCTTGGAGATAGCACTTAGTTGATAAGTCAGTGATGTGCTCCATGTGGATAGCCTTCGTGGTCATACACACAAAAACTGCGACGTAGGATTTGATTGCTGCTCGACGTTTTCCTGCCTTAATATATATTGGACCGAAATAATCGATCCCAGCCTTGAAGAACGGTCTTTAGATTGTCACACGGACGCTTGGATACTCCCCCATTTGATGTTCGATGCGTCACGGTTTTGCTCGGAAACAACGTTGACAGCAATATTCAACAATCCTGCCTCCGAGGGGCCAAATTCGTTGACGCACCACAGATAGAACAAGCTGAGGTCCGGCATGAAGCAGCTTGAGATGACAGTGACGTATAATCAGCTCGGTTAGATAATGCCTCGCTGGGTGTAGGCAAACCATCTCCGAGGAAGCCATCTCCGAGGAATAACTCATTCCCAGATTGGAAGAAACTGTAAAACGCTTGAATTCCCAAAACGATATCTACTCTTCTAGCTGGAAGAAATATTGATCCGCTAGTTCGATGTTGTTGTAGGCAATCAGGCTGTTACATTTGGTAGGTCGAGGAATTCCATTTGTCTTGAATAATATGTCATTCGAGACTTAATAGTAACCTTGATCTTAAGAGTGACTCTCGTATTTGTTTGTCCTACTCCATGAAACATGATATCTACCTTCTGACTGGATACCTTCATCAAGCTACTCAAACCTTCCGAAACAAAATTGCATTTCGAACCAGAGTCTAGAAGAGCCCTTGCAGGATACCGTGATCTATGGATATCCTCAACCAGAATAATTGCCTTAGCTAAGATAATCTGAGAGGCCGTACCTGTAAAACTCTTATTAAACCGCGACGTTTACGATACAACTTTTAATCTTTATTTTTCCGTCAGACGTCCACGAGATCCTCGTTTCCTCCCTTCTTGCTGAATCCCCTCTCTCTCACCCCCTACATCGCTCTCCCTCGCTTTCTACAGTCAATCTTCCTTTCCTTCTGAATCCATGTTTGTATACTGTCTAAGGTATGTGAATTAAGGCAGAACAGTAGAACCCAGGGGTAAGTCACTCGACCACCTTGTGTTACCACCCTAAAAACACAATCCGCCACACTTCAAACACACTCGCCACCACATGAAAGATAAATTCATATCTGGCACCACCTACACGAATCGATTGTTTGTTTTTGTTTCCCTCTCGCTTACACAAATATAATTCAGACCATGCATATGTGCACTCTCAAAACTGCCTCTCTTTCATTTGTATTACTGTCCCTTTTTTTCTCACGGGAAAATTACTCAGTTTTCGTAAAAAGTGGAACAACTCATCAATTGAGTTGTTCCACTTTTTACGAGAATTGAGTAACTTTTCCGTGAGAAAAAAAAGACAGCAATACAAATGAAAGAGAGGCTGCTTTGAGCGTGTGAGCATGTATTAAACGTCTAAACCGTGCATGGTTGCCAATAAGTATAAATTTTCGATTGTAGTTTTTGAAAACACAAAAACACCTTCTGCCTATAGTCACTAGATTCATAGTCTGGCGGATACAATTACGGGAGCCAATTTGAACTGTCACTTGGCGGAGCCAATCGAGCATATCTCGAGTAATTCATGTTAAGCGCCTAAAAGCCATTTGAAAACAATGACTTTCAATATCGATTTCTCTTGAATCTCAAATCACTCTCGTAAAATGAAAGCAGCATTTGGTAGAAGAAAGTTAGTTTTACCATATGGAGTAGCAGGATATGGTGGGATTCTCGAAATTCGTGAGAAATCAACGTTTTAAGTTATTGTCTACAAATGGCGTTTAGGCCCTTAACATAAATTACTCGAGATATGCTCGATTGGCTCCGCCAACTGACAGTTGCAATTGGCTCCCGTCGTTGTATCCGCCAGACTATGAATCTAGTGACTATACTTCTGCCACCCCAGAAACACATTCGCACACGATCAACACAAACACAACGTGGCAGAGTTACTCACCCCCTGGTAGAACCCTACATCCCTACTTTTCGTTAAATTGAAAAACAATCAAGATTATATTCCTAATACGTTACATAATCCTTCAAACGACTGGGTTCAATTCTAGTTCTCTTAGATTCTGCAGGTGAAATGTGGTCGGGGTGTAGGCTTTTCGATTTACTTGTGGATTCCACCTCATGACGATCCAATGTATTAGACGACTCTTGTTGATAACACAAACTGCTTGCATTCCCAATCAGATGAATCTCCGATAACGATTGCTTTGGTAACGACTTCAGGTGAGCAGAGCTTCTTCGGAACTCTTTGCCAGACGAAGAAGACTTTATGGTGACATCTGTTCCCCGCTTTCTGATTACAATAAATTGTTCAGGTGAAAAGTTCGAAGTCAACTTGTTGTCCTTTTTCATTCGCTTCGCTAGTACTTGATCTCCAACTTCTATGGTGCTAGATTTAGCTTTTCGTCGATTGTCAGCATAGGCTCTACCCTTCTCCTTTACCATCGTGTCTTTTTCTCTTATCTCTCCATCGTCATAAGTGTTAGGCACTCTTGGTAACTTTGTTCGCATTTGGCGGCCATTCATCAAAACCGCGGGTGGTTTCCCAGTTGTTGAATGATTTGAAGAGTGGTATACAAGCAGATACTGTCGCAAATCCTTTCGCCAGTTTTGTTCCAACTCCTGAGCAATACGCAGTCGTTTTGAAAGTTATCGATTCTGCCGTTCAACCTCTCCGTTCATCTGCGGCCAGTATGGAATTGTGCTCTTTAGATGTACGCCATATTCGTAGCAGAATGCTTGAAATGCCTCCGAAGAAAACTGAGGGTCATTATTCGCACGAAGTGACTCTGGAACTCCATACCGCGAAAAAAATATTAGCAGCTCTTTAATCGTTGATGTTTTTGTAATCTCATTCATCTCAACGACTTCCATAAATCTGCTATAATAGTCGATGCAGTCGATTTGCAACACTCGTTGTCGAAGACTCTCAGGAATTACGATCCGGTCTACTCGTAATAATATATCATCTAGGTGGCAAAGCTCAGTTGATATCATTTTGAATGGCAGAGGCATATTTTCTTGCCTGGTTTTGTCTTGCCTTCAACTTCTACATCATCGAGATACCAGTATGCACCCTCACATTCCGCCAGAAGTTCGTCCATGGTACGCTGAAAAATTTCTGGTGCCGATACCAGGCCAAACGGGAGACGCTTGAACCGGTACAGATCTCGTTGAGTGATAAATACGGTGGCATCTCGAGATTCTTCCTCCAATTCCAGCTGGAAGAAAGCGTCCTTCACATCGAGTACACTCCACGCGTTCCCTGTCCCAATCTTGGTGAGAACATCGTCAATTACTGGCATTGGATGACGATCACGGATTACCGCTTGATTAACTCGTCTGAGATCCACGAACAAACGAATCTGACCATTTGCCTTGTTTGCTACTACAAGCGGAGAAAAACATGACACTGGTCCACGTTTTACTTCGATAATATGTTTTGCCAACAGTTCGTCTAATTTTTCGTTGACTGCGCCCTCGAGTGGAATTGGCACCCGTCGTAATGGCTGGTAAACTGGAATCGCAGTTGGGTCCATCTGAATGCGCACCTGAATACCAGATATTTTGGGAAACTGGACTTGCTTTGCATTATCGTTAATCTGATTAACCTCACAGCCAACCTTAAGAATTCCAAGTTGCTTGGAGGTGGTATCCCCCAACAGGTTTCTTTGTCCTTGCTTAGTCACCATGAACTCCGCCCAGGGGGTAAGTCACTCGACCACCTTGTGTTACCACCCTAAAAAACACAATCCGCCACACTTCAAACACACTCGCTACCACATGAAAGATAAATTCATATCTGGCACCACTTACACGAATCGATTGTTTGTTTTTGTTTCCCTCTCGCTTACACAAATTAAATTCAGACGATGCATATGTGAGCATGCATTAAACGTCTGAACCGTGCATGGTTGCCAATAAGTATAAATTTTCGAATGTAGTTTGTGAAAACACAAAAACACCTTCTGCCACCCCAGAAACACATTCGTACACGATCAACACAAACACAACGTGGCAGAGTTACTCACCCCCTGACTCCGCCTCTGTCGAACAATTTCCGATTATTATTGAAGCTTCGAATGTCCCTAAGATACTCAAAGGCTTATTGCATCCATATGCTTTGAGAACTTTGTTGCTGCCTTTCGTACAATTTGACACGATTGCTTGGTGTGACTTCAGCATCTCCCATGTATTTGCTGTAACTAAATTTACTCCGAGCCAGAATCGATAAACACTTCGGTCACAATCCCTCCTACCTTACAGTAGAAAACATTCGTATCATTTCCGGTATAGAAAGTGTAATACACCTTCTTTTCATTTTCGCCCGAGGATACTTGAGGATTCAACTCTGATGTGGCATCGTTATTTCCAACTGAATTTACTTTTCTCGTATACTGTGTAGGTTGAGAATCCGATGGCCGTTTGCGACAAACTTTCTCAACGTGTCCGGCCTTCTGGCATCTGTGGCAAGTTTTTCCTCTTGCAGGGAAAGATGGTGTCTTCGACGTATGGCCATATTGACCACAGGCATAACAAATGATTTTCACCTCCGCTTGATTTCTTTCCAGAAATCTTCCACCGGAAAAAAAGACGAACAATGCGATCCTGCTTGCGTTCACTTCTGGTTTTGAACCCTACACGTGATTCTGACTTCTGGATTTTGCAGATCTCCGATTGGTTCATTGCCTCCTTTCAACTCTTTTTCCTGCAGGTGAACGCTTTCTAACAATTCCCCGAGAGATTCGATTTCCGACAGTGACCGATCTCTCTCCAAAATTTTTGTTCGCAGATCCTGAGAATTGCACCCTTCTACAATAACATCGACGAGCATAATTTCAGCAAAGCACAAAGTGTGAAAATCTTTCATTTTTACCCTGCTTCATGGTGCGTAATTTGTGTCCCTCTAGGACATCCTGATTGCGATGTTTGAAATATAAATCCAACCGTTCAATGGCCAAGTCATAAAAAGGCTTCTATAGCAGCACTAAAGGAAAATCTTCAGTACACGGAGAAAATCGAAAATGCTTAAAAGCATATTATATATTCCTTTCTACGCTTTAGTCCTTTGAAATCACTGCAATGCATATTTAAAAAGTATGCATTGAATCAATATATTCTATGCATTGCAACACATTTTAGATTATTATCATTTTCCGTGCATATTGTTTTACCAGCGACAAATTAAAACTTCAAGACTTCTGTTTTATTTATGTGTTTGCAATTGTGCCAAAGTTCCGTAATCTCTAAATTATCGACTATCATATCCATCAGCGCATACAAACAATATTTATTAGATACTCGAATCATGTTTTCACCCGCATATTTCATAATCAACCGATATTGGTTCCAACGAAATGTTTCCACCGCCATCTTCGGGCCACCACCGGTCCGGCAACATGGCGTCTGCCGAAAACTATTAAGGCAACTTCAAAAATCTACTCGGAACGAGCATTAGTGACTTAACGGACTCTATCAGAAGGATAGCCAGAAGCTCCAGAAGGTATGTGTAACGTAACAAATTTTAGAAATAGGTTGTATTTTTACGTTTTAACCTCAGGAGCCGGGAGGCGATCCGCAGAAGAAATGGAACTTGTCAACAAAGTCTAATAAAGTCTGGACGAAATAGACTTGGATGAAAGTTTGCCAATCATTCGATCATTGGGTACGATCCTGAACTTCATCTTCGGAGGAATCCTCAGTGGATCGTGCTGTTCCAGATTGTGTGGATTGTGTGCAAGAAAAACCCGTCATGGTGAATCAAACAGCGTAGCGGGAAATGATCGCGAGTCAGGCCAAAGGAACAAAACCTTTATTGCGTAGTAACCAGGTCTCGATTTTTAAAATTGTTAAGCTATTATTTTATTAATAAAATCTTAACAAACAGAAAACATCCACATATAATCCTCTTTGGTTTTTAAATAAATCTGCATAAATTTTATTTATGGATTGCAATTCATATAATTATACAAATATGCATTTCAATTCATTAATCAATTTTATGCATTGCAATTTTATACATTGTAATTCAGACGATGCATATGTGAGCATGTATTAAACGTCTGAACCGTGCATGGTTGCCAATAAGCATAAATTTTCGATTGTAGTATGTGAAAACACAAAAACACCTTCTGCCACCCCAGAAACACATTCGTACACGATCAACACAAACACAACGTGGCAGAGTTACTCACCCCCTGCAATCACAATTTTTTTCTGTTGTTCAAAAATATTTATTTGAATAAAATGCTGATAAAAACATTAAAAAAGTGTACATTTACATTTATAGATTTCTCTTAGTCTAAGAGCAATCTACAAAGGTTAATGCGAGCCTTTCCACTATTTTTAGGTTTTTTTTAATTTTAGTAAAATCTTGTTTATTTCAAAAATTTTAATTATTCGAACGTTTCTATTTCCCGTATTACCGCAATTGTCAACGCTAATCCGAGCGTGATCTTCCAGTATACTACCGGAACGTCCCGAACCGCAGCCATCATCCAAAATGAAGCACCTTTCATCCTCTGGCAGGGCGAGCAACTCTATTGTCCGTTCCCACATCTGTACCAAGATGTTGATGATACGGGTGGTGTTTGTGTTACGGGCTTATCTTTGTAATGCAACTGAAAGGGAAAGAGGTGTTTTATTTATGGGCTTAATAATTACCTTACCGGACCCTTACGATTTCAGGCGGAGCTCGTTGGAGATTTTCTGGCATTTCAGCTATTACTGTTTTTTGGATTAATCACGGTTGGATAATTTATTGAGACATTGCGAATGCACTATGCGAGCTAAACTTCCGCGAAAATACACGTTTGATAGAAAATGAAATAACACAAAAAAAAAGTTGTTTCAAACTAAATTTTTAGTTATATTTTCTCCAACCAAAATATCAGTTTGATTTAACCGCCGCTTTGGTTGAAACAATCTAAAATTTGAATATGTTTCGCTGAGTGAATTCAACCGTATTTTTAGTAAAAATAAACCCCTTTCAAGGTGGAAACAACAAAAATATTAGTTTAAAACAACCATAATTTCTCTAGGTAGAAACAACCAACCTGTCTGTTTATTTCAAGACTAAATCGTTGGTTTGAATCCACAAAACGGATTTTGAAAATAACTAGTTTTTCAGTTTGGATGTCAACAAACAAGTTTGTTGTTTCAAACGGAACTGTTTTTTCTCCGTGTAGATTCATAGTCTGGCGGATACAACGACGGGAGCCAATTTTAACTGTCACTTGGCGGAGCCAATCGAGCATATCTCGAGTAATTCATGTTCATGGCCTAAAAGCCATTTGTAAACAATGACTTTAAATATCGATTTCTCTTGAATCTTAAATCACTCTCGTGAAATGAAAGCAGCATTTGGTAGAAGAATGTTAGTTCTACCATATGGAGTAGAAGAATATAGTGAGATTCTCGTGATTCGTGTGAAATCAACGTTTAAAGTCATTGTTTAGAAATGGCTTTTAGGCCCTTAACATGAATTACTCGAGATATGCTCGATTGGCTCCACCAAGTGACAGTTTAAATTGGCTCCCGTCGTTGTATCCGTCAGACTATGAATCTAGTGACTATAAAAAACACCTTCTGCCACCCCAGAAACACATTCGTACACGATCAACACAAACACAACGTGGCAGAGTTACTCACCCCCTGGATATGGAAGAATTTTCTTGGTTCGATTGAAACTATTCCTTGAGACTACAATAAGCTACAGCAACTAATCTCTAATTGAAGAAAAGATAATATAGTCATTACATTTGTGTAAGCGAGAGGGAAACAAAAACAAACAATCGATTCGTGTAAGTGGTGCCAGATATTAATTTATCTTTCATGTGGTGGCGAATGTGTTTGAAGTGTGGCGGATTGAGTTTTTTAGGGTGGTAACACAAGGTGGTCGAGTGACTTACCCCCTGTCCATATCCTATCCTATCCGTACCGGTTCACGTTAGACCGATCCATAGGCACCCTGTCTGCAATCTTTACACTGGTCCCCTAGTGTAAAGTAACATGTGCCGGGCACGCTGCCTTGGTTTCATTGAACAGAATAGCGAGTGAAATCCTGTCTGTAATCATCATCGGTTACATCATAAACATTACCTGTAATAGTATACCTAGGCCCCCTAGCACTAGGCCATGCCATCAGACTCCCTGCCTGAAATCATTTCCATAGGCCCCCTGGCACTAGTCAACATCCACCGAGCACCCTGCCTCGGTTACTTCATGCATCAGAAAGTATGCTATCAGACTCCCTGCCTGAAATCGTCTACCAGGCCCCCTAGCACTAGGCTAAACCATCAAACTCCCTGTCTGAAATCATCTCTCTAGGCCCCCTAGCACTTGTCAACATCCACCGGGCACCCTGCCTCGGTTATATCATAAGAATCACCAGAAATCATCTACCTAGGCCCCCTAGCACTAGGCCAAGCCTTCAGACTCCCGGCTACTTGAAAACCAAATATTCTTTTCGGATTCACTTCTTTTATTTTCACGCATCACAATGGAACCAAGCAAATGCAATTAAATATATTTAAGCACTCTCCGGCAACTTTCGTATCGTATATACTTATTTTTAATGAAGACAGTTCACAGCAACTAAATATGCAGCCGCCTTTCAAAATATTATGCACTTACATTAATTGTTATGTTATATATTCTCCGTGCGAGGAGTAACGATTATGATGTAGAAGGAGATGTTCGCTCATCACCATGAGGCACCAAGAGTGAACAACAATGTTTTTTGGCTAGAATGAAAGATATGAAGAGAAAGTTTTGATAGTTCCGCTAGTGTGCGGCAGGCTTGGAAATATAGCAGATGTTTTAGGAAAATTGAGCGAAAAGGGCATGTGTACAGTGGTACTCGAACCAACGACATTTTTGCCTAACATCCCACTGCGGGGTAGGTTGAAGCGTTGAAGCACGGATTAAGTCCGCCACTTCAACAGGCAAAAATGTCTCGCTTTCTACTGTCAATCTTCCTTTCCTTCTGAATCAATGTTTGTATACTGTCTAACACGGAGAAAAAACAGTTCCGTTTGAAACAACAAACTTGTTTGTTGACATCCAAACTGAAAAACTAGTTATTTTCAAAATCCGTTTTGTGGATTCAAACCAACGATTTAGTCTTGAAATAAACAGACAGGTTGGTTGTTTCTACCTAGAGAAATTATGGTTGTTTTAAACTAATATTTTTGTTGTTTCCGCCTTGAAAGGGGTTTATTTTCACTAAAAATACGGTTGAACTCACTCAGCGAAACATATTCAAATTTTAGATTGTTTCAACCAAAGCGGCGGTTAAATCAAACTGATATTTTGTTTGGAGAAAATATAACTAAAAATTTAGTTTGAAACAACTTTTTTTTTGTGTTATTTCATTTTCTATCAAACGTGTATTTTCGCGGAAGTTTAGCTCGCATAGTGCATTCGCAATGTCTCAATAAATTATCCAACCGTGATTAATCCAAAAAACAGTAATAGCTGAAATGCCAGAAAATCTCCAACGAGCTCCGCCTGAAATCGTAAGGGTCCGGTAAGGTAATTATTAAGCCCATAAATAAAACACCTCTTTCCCTTTCAGTTGCATTACAAAGATAAGCCCGTAACACAAACACCACCCGTATCATCAACATCTTGGTACAGATGTGGGAACGGACAATAGAGTTGCTCGCCCTGCCAGAGGATGAAAGGTGCTTCATTTTGGATGATGGCTGCGGTTCGGGACGTTCCGGTAGTATACTGGAAGATCACGCTCGGATTAGCGTTGACAATTGCGGTAATACGGGAAATAGAAACGTTCGAATAATTAAAATTTTTGAAATAAACAAGATTTTACTAAAATTAAAAAAAAAACCTAAAAATAGTATAGTCACTAGATTCATAGTCTGGCGGATACAACGACGGGAGCCAATTTGAACTGTCAGTTGGCGGATCCAATCGAGCATATCTCGAGTAATTTATGTTAAGGGCCTAAAAGCCATTTGTAAACAATGACTTAAAACGTTGATTTCTCACAAATAACGAGAATCCCACCATATCCTGCTACTCCATATGGTAGAACTAACATTCTTCTACCAAATTCTGCTTTCATTTCACGAGAGTGATTTAAGACTCAAGAGAAATCGATATTTAAACTCATTGTTTACAAATGGAATTAAGGCCCTAACATGAATTTCTTGAGACATGCTCGATTGGCTCCGCCAAGTGACAATTCAAATTGGCTCCCGTCATTGTATCCGCCAGACTATGAATCTAGTGACTATAAAAAATAGTGGAAAGGCTCGCATTAACCTTTGTAGATTGCTCTTAGACTAAGAGAAATCTATAAATGTAAATGTACACTTTTTTAATGTTTTTATCAGCATTTTATTCAAATAAATATTTTTGAATAACAGAAAAAAATGGTGATTGTAAACAAAAATGTTTGTTGATTCAACCGTTTTCGTTTGTTTGTTTCAAACAGCAATTCAGTTTAAATCATACTAAAATTTATTTGGAGCAAACCATTAGCGTTGGTAGAATCAACCAACATATCTGTTTGTTTTCGAAGCTGCCATAATGAAACAACCAACATAATGATAAATTCAAACGGATGTCAGTTGAACTTAACTGCTCAATTCCCGAAATAATAACTCAAAATTTTAGTTTGTTTTAACCACCGTAGGTAGTTAAATCAAACTAATATAATGTTTGTGCCCAGTTCAACGTGAAATTCCGGTTAAATGAAACTAGAATATGTTTGCGTTTACCAATCTTTTTTCTCAGTGAAGGTATGCACTCCCACGTCACTTTACCCAATTTTTGAGTACAATTGTATGCTATCTCTTTTTCTCTCACGGTAATGTTACTCAATTTTCGTTAAAAAGTCAAAAATTGAGTAAAGTGACGCGGGAGTGTGTGAATTAAGGCAGAACAGTAGAACCCTACAGTACCATTAGCCATATTAGAGAACATTGCTCCAGATATTCTTGGTTCTGTAACTGAAACATTTGTTGACAACTGATTTCACTTGATTTTCTCGTACTTATTGTTGATTCCCTATCCTGATCATCGGCTTCATTGTCATCTTCGGGTTGTTGTGTTATTGGCTTCATCGGGATCATCATCATCGGCGAAAATAAATTTGTGTTAGTAAAGAACTCGAACAGCTGGTACAATTTGGATCTTTTGCGTCTCAAACGTAAGAGAGACAAGCTGTACAAAAAATGGCGTAGAACTAATAGAAATATCTTTTTGAATAGGTACAAAGTCGCGCGTAACAAATATTCGCAATGCGTTAAACAAACACGTTGTGAATATATTCAGAGGAAAATTGATTTGCATCAAAACAACAGCAAAGAGTTATGGAAAATTTTGAAATCTTTGTTAAAACCTAGTAATTGCAAACCGCGATCCATAACCTTCAATGGCACATTAGAACAGTCAGAGGACACCATTGCATGTAGATTTAATGAATATTTCGTCGATAGTATTTTGTCAATCAATCAATCCATTGATTTAGTAGATGAGCCAGAAGAAATAAAACAGCCGATTAATATTAACTGTAGTTTTGAAAGTTTTCACCCAATAACGTTAGAGGATCTTAAATCTATTTGCTTTTCTTTGAACAAAACGGCTGGAGTGGATAACGTAACTGCAAGAGTAGTACAAGATTGCTTTAATGTCATCGGAAACAACCTGCTGGACCTTATTAATGAATCGCTGCAAACTGGGCACGTGCCACAAGTTTGGAAAGAATCTTTAGTTATTCCCATTCAAAAAGTCGCTGGAACGATGAAAGCCGAAGAGTTTCGTCCTATTAACATGTTGCACACTTTAGAGAAAATTTTGGAACTTGTTGTAAAAGGCCAGCTGTTAACGTATTTAAATAGTAATAATTTGATTGCGCCGGAACAATCGGGATATCGCGAAGGTCATTCTTGTGAAACAGCGTTAAATTTAGTTTTAGCAAAATGGAAAGAAAATGTAGAGCGTAAAGATACGATTGTTGCTGTTTTTTGGATCTGAAACGCGCTTTTGAAACGATTTCTCGGCCCTTGTTGTTAAAATCAATCAAGCGCTTTGGATTTTCGGGTTCTGCATACAGATGGTTCGAAAGCTATTTGTCTGACAGAACTCAACGGACGGCTTTTAATGATTCCGTGTCGAGCCCTGTGGAGAACAGCCTTGGCGTACCACAAGGGAGTGTATTAGGGCCCATTTTATTCATTCTATATATTAATGACATGCGACGAGTCTTGCGATTTTGTGATATTAAACTTTTTGCTGATGATACCGTGTTGTTCATTGCAGCTAAAAGCCTCGAGGAGGCCGTTTCACATTTGAATGCAGATTTACGTTCTCTAAGTAGATGGTTAAAGTACAAACAGTTGAAATTGAACATAAGTAAAACTAAATTCATGGTAATTTCGCGGAATCGAGTTAACGAAGACGTCTCTGTTAAAATTGATGATGTAACAATTGATCGCGTTCGTGAGATCAAATATCTTGGCGTGATTATTGATGATAGATTAAAATTTGACTCTCACATTGACGATGTCATCAAGAAAATAGCCAAGAAGTACGGTATTCTCTGCCGATTAAAAAACGATTTAACTATTGCTAGTAAAATACAATTGTACAAATCTATCATCTCTCCTCACATTGAATTTTGCCCTTCCATTTTGTTTTTAGCTAATCAAACACAAATATCGAGATTACAGCGTTTGCAAAATAAAATAATGCGTTTGATCTTGAGATGTAACAGGTTCACTTCCTCCTCTTTTTTGTTAGATGCCCTACAGTGGCTATCGGTGAAGCAGAGAGTTGTGTATTTGACAATGGTGTTCATTTTTAAAGTAATAAACGGTTTGCTGCCTCGATATTTGTGTAATCGAATTGAAAGAGGAAGTGACATTCATAGATATAACACTAGAAACGCGAATGATGTTAGAACACCATATTTTTTGTACGGAGCTTCACAAAATTCGTTGTTTTTTAAAGGTATAAATGTTTTCAATTCGATGCCTATACACATCAAACGTGCAACAACACTAACAGATTTTAAGAGACAATGTATTTCATACATCAAAGCTGCCTTTTGAACAGCTACTCTGATAACTTTTTACTCTTGACTAATTTTGTATCTTGACGATGTTATTACAACGGATATTTTTGTATGGTTTATTGTTAAATGTTTTATATTTGTCATGGGGCACAAACAAACTATATTTTTCGCCTCGATGATGATGATAGATTTAAAGTTTTTATTTTGTTATTGTAATTTAAAGTAGTTTTCATTTTTTGTGTAGTCTTCAAAAGTTTGAGCCTCGCGTGCGGTATACAGGTATAAAGGACTTCTTTTTGAATTTACAAAAAATATTGACCTTTGATGCTTGAGAAGATGCCATGAAATAGTAGTGGGTTGTCTGGCTGATTGTCGGGGAATTCTTTGTCAGTTCTGTTGTGGTTGAAAGTAAAAGTTTGACTAGGGCCGGTCCAGGATTTTTTCGGTTTGGAAATATTCTCGATTTCCCTTATTGGGGATATCCTTGGTCAGCCCAAAACTAAGGTGGCGGTTCCATTAGTGTTGAAACCTCACTCGGTAGCGGGCAAGATCGGATATTGGATTGTTTTTTGATAATGTCCTTATACAGGATTCTGTGATTTGAATTGTAATAGAATTTTCTGATCGCTGGGTTTATTTGCGAACATTTGTGGTTGACATCAATAGCTTTTCACAATTATATCGCTGTAAAGCAAATGAACAGTTTTGGAAGAAGTTTATATCTGTAGATACAATCAGTTCGTTTTTGGTTTTGCATAACTGGTTGAATTGTTTCAAATAAATTATCTAATAGATAAATCGTCTAGCTCAAACCTTTGTAGGGGTAAGTGGCGGGACCATCATCATCATCATCATCATCATCCACGAAATGAGCGGCAAGTCCATATCTGACAGGGTAGAAAACTTAAGGCCGAGCTACAATTGATAGCACAGCGGCGCGGTGCGGCAGTTTTTGACATAAAATATATGGATTAACTGTCTAAAGCTGCCGCACCGCGCCGCTGCGCTCCCCATTGTAGCCCAGCCTTTACTCGTCAACACTTTCGATGCCTCATATTAACCATTGACTGCTGACTGATTCCACGCCAAATCGGTCGGTCACCAAACTCAACTATCTTCGATTTTGATGAAACTTGGTACACGTCTTCGGTATGTTGAAAAAAAAAAAATCCACTGGTGTTAAGATTATTTGGATTCAAGAGTAACTTTTGAGATGGGTGTATGTTTTTTTTCCAACATTTTACTTGAAAAATCGTAGTTCAAAAACCATTACATTTAGAGAAAAACTTTATATGGGGGAGTTGTAGAGAACTAAAAAGGCTTTGTAAAAAAAAATGTACACTGAAAAAATAAATTTTTTTCATAAAGAAAAATCGAAAATAAATACTAAAAATCAAATATAAAAAAAACATATTTTTAATATTTTTCAAATTTGTTTTGTGGAAATTTGAGAAAAAAAGACACGTTTTGAAAAAAACTCTAGGATGGACGCTCTTATAATAAAAAAGTTTTTCGAAGAGCGAACTTTGGTGCATATTTCAAATTTTGGTTATTCTTTATTATAAATGAAAATTAATTATACAATATGATTTTGGAGATCATTAAAAACAATAATAATAATAATGATAAATCACCTGAACGCAACCGTTTTCGAGATTTTTCGGATTTTATTTCAATAGAATGAAAAAACCTTAGAAAATTCGCTCTTTTCTTAAGTTAATCGAGATTTCCACCAGAAATGATAAATTTTCCAAGACCTTCATATTATAACGTTCACATTACTCTAATGTCCTCTTTTCTTTTGATATCAGGATGATAAGAAGACTCATTTGAAAAGAACAAGATAAATAGCACTATTGTTTTAATATTGCAATCAATATATTTATAATTGTTTTATGGCTGTATCGGTCGGGCCGCTCAGAGAATGAAGGGAGCGAATTTGCTAAAGCGATGAAAGTAACAGCGAGATAGATGTCGCAGGGGCGACAAGTGTGAAATGGACAGATGATGAAATTATGCGGAGGGTCATATAGAAGAAGCATATTAATCGAACTGCTGACTATTTTGCCAAGCTCCAACGATGTTAGAGGTCGGGTGTAGTGTGTGAAAACTACACTCCGAACAGTTCGGTGATGTAGCGATGAAAGTAACACATATTGTTTAAGGTAGGTAGACAAATAGCAGCTATAACGTATGTCAGGTATATCTTCTCATAAAAAAACAGCTAATGTACGCTGCCTGTAAACTACCAGAGATGTTTTATACCTGCATTTCCAAAGGTACCACAGCCAATATATATGCTCATACATAGTCGCATTCATCAGTAAAATCTATCTGAGTGAACTGAAAATGGAGTTTAACATGAAGAAGTGTTGTATGCCGTTTCCGACTAAACGGTGCTCAAAAAACCTTCGTAAATTAACCGTACAAAATGTCAAAAAACTCAAGTTTATGGGCAAAACACATTTGGACACTTCTTTGATGATTTGTGATAATTGTCGTTTGCATTTAAATAGAACGGAACAATCCCATGCTGCAATTTCGGAGCCTAGTGAGAAACCATCAATTACTAACATTATGGATCCACAACCATCTACATCACGGCAAGTAGACTTGTATGGTCTCGAGGAAACGCCATCGGCAATATCATTAATGTCAGTGCCATCTGATAGCAGTGTGCAAGATTATTCAAGGCGCCATAATATTGAGCTATTTAACAAGGGCGTAGCTGGAATCAACGTTTCGCCAATATCGGCTAAAAAGTTCCTGAACGTAAATTATGCCCGCAAAAAGTTCAAAGTTCAAAGTTCAAACGGCATTCGGACACACATATTTGGGGATCAAGCGGAGGAGGATGACCTGGAACAATTGAAAGTGAAAGCAGCCGAATATGACGAAATAATTGCGCAGCTAAAGGACCGGTATGCTGATCCAGAAACTTCGAGGGACGATCAAGTAAGGATACTTTCGGTTTTACCACAATTTTGGACAAATCAAAGAGTAATGGCAGAATTTGGAATAACAAACAAGTACATCGTATCACAAGCTAAATTCCTTGCAAAGCACGAAGGTGTTTTAGCTGCCCCTAACGAAAAGCTGGGACACGGTCTGAACCCGGAAATAAAAAACCAAATTTTGCAATTTTACGACAGTGATGAGATTACACGAGCAACCCCTGGTATGCCCTGGTAACCATTGACTGCTGACTGATTCCACGCCAAATCGGTCGGTCACCAAACTCAACTATCTTCGATTTTGATGAAACTTGGTACACGTCTTCGGTATGTTGAAAAAAAAAAATCCACTGGTGTTAAGATTATTTGGATTCAAGAGTAACTTTTGAGATGGGTGTATGTTTTTTTTCCAACATTTTACTTGAAAAATCGTAGTTCAAAAACCATTACATTTAGAGAAAAACTTTATATGGGGGAGTTGTAGAGAACTAAAAAGGCTTTGTAAAAAAAATGTACACTGAAAAAAAAAAAATTTTCATAAAGAAAAATCGAAAATAAATACTAAAAATCAAATATAAAAAAAAAACATATTTTTAATATTTTTCAAATTTGTTTTGTGGAAATTTGAGAAAAAAAGACACGTTTTGAAAAAAACTCTAGGATGGACGCTCTTATAATAAAAAAGTTTTTCGAAGAGCGAACTTTGGTGCATATTTCAAATTTTGGTTATTCATTATTATAAATGAAAATTAATTATACAATATGATTTTGGAGATCATTAAAAACAATAATAATAATAATGATAAATCACCTGAACGCAACCGTTTTCGAGATTTTTCGGATTTTATTTCAATAGAATGAAAAAACCTCAGAAAATTCGCTCTTTTCTTAAGTTAATCGAGATTTCCACCAGAAATGATAAATTTTCCAAGACCTTCATATTATAACGTTCACATTACTCTAATGTCCTCTTTTCTTTTGATATCAGGATGATAAGAAGACTCATTTGAAAAGAACAAGATAAATAGCACTATTGTTTTAATATTGCAATCAATATATTTATAATTGTTTTATGGCTGTATCGGTCGGGCCGCTCAGAGAATGAAGGGAGCGAATTTGCTAAAGCGATGAAAGTAACAGCGAGATAGATGTCGCAGGGGCGACAAGTGTGAAATGGACAGAAGATGAAATTATGCGGAGGGTCATATAGAAGAAGCATATTAATCGAGCTGCTGACTATTTTGCCAAGCTCCAACGATGTTAGAGGTCGGGTGTAGTGTGTGAAAACTACACTCCGAACAGTTCGGTGATGTAGCGATGAAAGTAACACATATTGTTTAAGGTAGGTAGACAAATAGCAGCTATAACGTATGTCAGGTATATCTTCTCATAAAAAACAGCTAATGTACGCTGCCTGTAAACTACCAGAGATGTTTTATACCTGCATTTCCAAAGGTACCACAGCCAATATATATGCTCATACATAGTCGCATTCATCAGTAAAATCTATCTGAGTGAACTGAAAATGGAGTTTAACATGAAGAAGTGTTGTATGCCGTTTCCCACTAAACGGTGCTCAAAAAACCTTCGTAAATTAACCGTACAAAATGTCAAAAAACTCAAGTTTATGGGCAAAACACATTTGGACACTTCTTTGATGATTTGTGATAATTGTCGTTTGCATTTAAATAGAACGGAACAATCCCATGCTGCAATTTCGGAGCCTAGTGAGAAACCATCAATTACTAACATTATGGATCCACAACCATCTACATCACGGCAAGTAGACTTGTATGGTCTCGAGGAAACGCCATCGACAATATCATTAATGTCAGTGCCATCTGATAGCAGTGTGCAAGATTATTCAAGGCGCCATAATATTGAGCTATTTAACAAGGGCGTAGCTGGAATCAACGTTTCGCCAATATCGGCTAAAAAGTTCCTGAACGTAAATTATGCCCGCAAAAAGTTCAAAGTTCAAAGTTCAAACGGCATTCGGACACACATATTTGGGGATCAAGCGGAGGAGGATGACCTGGAACAATTGAAAGTGAAAGCAGCCGAATATGACGAAATAATCGCGCAGCTAAAGGACCGGTATGCTGATCCAGAAACTTCGAGGGACGATCAAGTAAGGATACTTTCGGTTTTACCACAATCTTGGACAAATCAAAGAGTAATGGCAGAATTTGGAATAACAAACAAGTACATCGTATCACAAGCTAAATTCCTTGCAAAGCACGAAGGTGTTTTAGCTGCCCCTAACGAAAAGCTGGGACACGGTCTGAACCCGGAAATAAAAAACCAAATTTTGCAATTTTACGACAGTGATGAGATTACACGAGCAACCCCTGGTATGAACGACTACGTTTCAGTGAGGAGTGAAGGTAAGAGGGTTCATATTCAAAAGCGCCTTTTAGTTTGTTCATTAAGAGAAGCTTTCATTAAATTTCAAGAGATGCATCAAAATGCTGTTGGGTTTAGCTCTTCTGCAGCACTAAGACCAAAGCATTGCAAATTTCTTGGCAGCACAGGTTCTCATAACATGTGTGTTTGCACCATTCATGAGAACATTAACTTGATGCTTCATGTTCTTAGAAAATATTCATTCGAGAATGATTATAAATTGTGTTTTTAAGAAATATTATGTAGCTCATCAACTAGAACTAAAAAATGTTACCTCCGTGAATGCGAACGATGTCCAGGCTTTTCAGATTTTGAGAGTAGTTTAACAGACAAATTAGAAAAACGTGGTTTAGTTGAAATATCTTTTGAGCAATGGATTTCAACTGATAGATGTAGTTTAGAGACACTTGTTAAACCAATTGATGTATTTATTTCTTATTTTTGTGAAAAGTTGGAACAATTAGTATCCCACGATTTTGTCAAATCTCAGCAGTCTAGTTTCTTGAGAGATTATAAGAGTTGTCTTAAAGACGGCGAAGTAATAATTATTTGTGATTTTTCTGAAAATTATTCATTTGTTTTTCAAGATGCTGTTCAAAGTAGTTATTGGAGTAATGAGCAAGCCACTATTCACCCTTTTGTCATTTATTACACGGAATCTGGAATACTTAAAAATATCAGTTTCATTGTTATCTCAGAAGTGTTGAAACATGATACGATTGCGGTGCAGGTGTTTATTTCAAAACTAATAAGCTTTTTGCAAACAAAAATTAAAGTAAAGAAAGCTACGTTTATGTCTGACGGGGCAGGATCCCAATATAAAAATAGGAAGAACTTTGCAAGCCTTTGTAAGTTTAAAAAGAAATACAATATTTATGCTGAATGGCATTTTTTCGCAACATCCCACGGTAAGGGACCTTGCACCGATGCAATTGGTGGTACATTAAAACGAATGGCAAGATATGCAAGCCTTGCTGTACAACATGAACACCCTATAAAAAGTGCATTAGAGTTATTCGAATGGGCGAACCAAAAAAGTGATGATTGTTTAACAAAAATGTCGTTTTGTTATGTATCACATGAAGAGTATGAACAGGGGGTAGCAGAATGGAATGAAATTTACCGACAGACTAAAACGATTGCAGGTACACAAAAGTACCACTCATTCGTTCCAATTTCAGAAAACGAAGTTTTTGTAAAACTGTTTTCGAATGACGAAGAAGGCAGGATTCATAATATATATAAAAGCAATCAATAGTTTATATAATGTTTATGTAATATTATCAATGACCAAGACTAATAAATGGTATATATAAATATAAATCCAACCATAATTGATTATTTTTGTCTTAAATTAGTTTACTTCGTTACTAATTAAGTAAAAAAATAAACTGTATTTTTTCTCTTACATACTAATTTTAGAACTAATTGCTAACTGAACTAACTGTGGACTGAACCAACTGAGCTGTCTACTTACTGAGCTATGCTATCGAACTGATTGCATCGAAACCTTTTTATATCTTTGATTGGAATGCAATGCCGGTGTTATAGTTGATTTTGTAACTGGAGCTTATGTTGATGTTTTGACTATGATGTTCCTTTCTAGCTAATTGTTTTTATGACGGATTGAATGGCTGGTGCATGTTTTGATGATTCACTTCAATTATGCTTATCATGATTGGTGTGAAATCCAGACAAGCAATGGTACTAACTCCTCCCCTCTTAATTAACTTTGTCCACAAAGTTGATTTAGGGTCTTGGTAACTGTTCTGTATGGTGATGGCGCGTTGACAAATTGTTCGATCTCTTTTTTTCTTTCTTCTGATAGTTCGTCTGATGATTCGTTTTTATTTGTTGATTCCTTGGGTGCTGCAGTTCCAATCTCAGATAATTGTATAATTTCTTTGTTATATTTTGGTAATTCCAACTTGATTTTGGTGAAAGAGAATCTTGAAAAATAGAAGAAGAATCCAATTGTCATGGTTATAATTATAATTGTGGAAAGTCCTATTGAACCAAAAGTGTTGAGCTTCCATGATAGCGAATGATTCTGCAAATTAATTTGGTCCAATTTTTCTCGATGTTCCAATGTTAGATTCCGTATGTATTCGGGTGATGTTGCATCAATTATATTGATTTCCTGAACCAATTGTCCAGTGGTTGGTAAATAAGGCCGTCCTCCTATAGTAATATCATAATTGGAATAGAGTTCTCCGTCTATGTATAAACTGCATTGTTCAAATTGTATTAAGAATGTTCCATTAAGCATTTGGTTTGCATTACTGCAATTTGAAGATATATCAATAATGATGTTATTGACAAAAATAGTTCCATCATTTATTCTTTTGATTATTCCATTAGAATAAACTTTTTCAAAGTTGCAACTTGAGTGTTGACCTCTGATGAGTAATTGTATACATTCTGATGTATAACTTAATGAGCTTGTGTCGCATAGATAATAACTATCCTGTTTTTCGCATGGTTTACTTAACTCAAATACATGAGTTGTATTTTTTAACAAAAAATTTTGTTGAAGCATAATTCTCTTACCATTTTTGATTGTTGAATCGATGTAGTTGTATTCATATACGTTCTTTGATAACTGTGGAATCTTCAATATGTATGCAATGTGGGTCGTATTCAAAATAACTTGTGCCGTTGATTGAGTTAACAATTCCTCAAATGATGTTAGATGTACATTGTGTTCCTGTAGTAATGTTGCAATTTGATTAAAACTATGAATTGATAACAACTTACTACTTGGTATTCCGTGTTTTGCCAGTAAAATAGATTCCTCCAATGTGTCTATTTGATTTTGTAGTAAGTCCAAATTTGATAGAATTATCAACTGATTTATTTCAATTGAATGATTCTTCATACGTTCCTGTTGATCTGTTAAAAGTTCGTTTGTTACGTCAGTTATTCCTTGAATTTGATGACTGATTGCTTTGTTGATCATGATTTGCTGATTGTTGCTGGTGACTAAAGAATTTATAGATGAGTTGATAATTTTTAAATCCTCCGCATCTGGTGATCCGGCAATCCATTTCCACGTGGTTGGGTCTTCTAATAAATGGTTTTATTTTTAAGAAGGTTTCATACAATTTTTGATTTTTGATTTTAATTAATTCTTGCAAAGCATTGCATTGTGTTTTATGTTGTATATCTCTATTGATTTTGAAAATAACCTCTTTTATATTATCTAAATTAATTGGGTGGATAATCCTAACAAATCCTATTTTTATTTTTGCTTCACCTAGAGGTATAACTGCTAAAGGGCTATTTGTTAAATCGTGTATATGCATTAGGAATGGACAACACTAAGATAAGTTAAAAGTCTGAAAAGAAGAAAATAAAGTTCAAATAAATTTTCTCAAATCGCATTTATGAATTTTTCTATTTTGATTATCAATTATAAATGTGTCATGGTTTTCCTTTACAATAATTTTTTTGTAACGGCTTTTCTTTTTTGAGATTTCGTGCATTTTTTCAAAAGCTGTTGATCCTGGAGTATATTTTAAATATGGTGTTTCAATTATTTTCTCATCCTTTCTTTTGAAAATATTTGATATTTTTTCATTATTTTTATCCCTTTGACATGCTCTTTCTTCAAAAGTTAAGTTATCCTCATTTTCTCCTAACAGAATATTATGTGGGGTATTTTTTATAAAAGAATGTATGGTGTTGTTATATTTGTGTGTTGCCATCTGAATTAGATCGTTAGTATTTAAATTTGTATTACCTGATTTAATGCAACGTACAATTTCTCTTATTGTCGAATGACATCTCTCAATTTGGCCGTTTGTTTCTGATCTATGAATTGGAGTTTTGAATATTTGTATGCCCAAACTTCGTATTCTTTGTTCAATTATGTTTGATACAAAAGTACTATCATTATCCATTACTATTTGTGCAGGTACATCCCAATCAAACAATAGTTGAATAAGAACATCTTCTACATCTTGGATTGATTTTGACTTAATTGGTCTTATTTTAAGAAATTTAGAAAATTTATCAATTGATGATGGAAACAAATTATTTTGATCGAAAATAAAAATGTCAATATGAACTATTTCACCTGGATAATTTGGAATGGGGGTTTTTACTTGAATAAATGTTTGAGGTTTCCTCTCATACTTTTCCAATTTACAAACTTAACAAGTTTTTACATATTGTTGAACAATTTTATGCATTCTAGGAAAGTAAAAATTCTTCAACAACTGCAAGGAGTTTTCTTTCGCATTCCGATGTGCAAATAAATGAATTTTTTTAATCTCTTCTAACTGTTGTTCTTCATTATTCAAATCATTGACCTGTGTTTGTGAATAACGTGCTTTGATATTTCTTGGATTGAAGTGTTCCTTATAAATTTCTTGAATTATGGCCATTATTGGTTCACTAGTTAATATTCCATTCAATATACTAGGAATCAAAAAACTTTTTAATTTACTTTTCAAAAAGTCAGAAGTAAATCTTGATTCTGTGAAAACATGTCTTTTATATCCTTGGAAAGGAATTTCTAATCGATATTCTGAATTTTGTCCAATTTTAAAAATTAGTTGGTTTCGAAAAACATTGATGGGTGATTCAGTTGATGGTATATAATTATTATCATCATCATCAGCTGAATGTCTAGTAGGAGTTAATGAATTTATTTGAATTCTAGAAAGTGCGTCTGCTACTACATTTGATTTTCCTGGTTTGTAATACATTTCGTAATCGTGTTCTTCGATATATGCTTTCCATCTTTTTAATTTTGCGTTGTTATTTTTAGGAGATATTGTGAATGTTAGAGGTAAATGGTCTGTGAAAATTTTAACTTTAGTTCCATAAATATAACTTCTTAAGGATCCTAATGCCCAAACTACTGCTAACATCTCTTTTTCATTTGTAGCGTAGTTTTCTTCAGTTTTTGATAAAGTTCTAGATATAAATGTTATAGGACGTTCTCCATCAGAAAAGTGTTGTGACAGAACTGCTCCAATAGCTTTATCAGAAGCATCTGTTGTTAAAATGAATGGTTTTTCAAAATTAGGAAAAGCTAAAACATCGTTAGAAGATAATATCTTTTTTAATAATTCGAAAGTTTGTTTGGCCTCATCATCAAGTTTAATTGAGAAAGATTTAGAATTATATTTTGAAATTTGTTTTGATTTACAATCACATTTACTATGTCCATGGTGACATTCCTCCCCTCTTAAAAGTTTTGTCAATGGTTTTGCTAATTTTGCATAATCTTTGACAAAACGTCGATAATAACCTGAGAGTCCAAGAAATGCTCTCAATTCCTTTAAATTAGTTGGTTCTGGATATTTTTGTATTGCCTCAACTTTCTTAATATTTGGTTTCAAACCTTTATCAGAAACAATGAAACCTAAAAATTCAACTTCATTTTTTAAAAACTCAGATTTATCAGGCTGAATTTTGAAATTAGCTTTGTGTAGTGTTTCGAAAATAACTTTTAAATTATCAAAATGTTCTTCGAGAGTTTCACTAAATATTATAATGTCATCAATATATACGTAGCAAATTTTTCCAATGTGTTCTTTCAATATATCGTCCATTACTCTCTGAAATATAGAGGCTGCATTTTTTAATCCAAAAGGTAATCTAACAAATTCATATTTTCCATTATTAATTGAAAAAGCGGTTTTTTCAATGTCTTCCTTTGTCATAGGGATTTGATGAAACCCTGATGCAAGGTCTAAAGTTGTAAAGTATTTATTTTTTACTAAATTTGATAATACTGCTGATGTGTCAGGAATAGGATACCTATCACTCACAGTTTTTGAATTTATTTTTCTGTAATCAATTACCATTCTATATTTTTTTTGACCCGAAGCATCTAGTTTCTTAGGTACTATCCATACTGGTGAGTTATAAGGTGAATGAGAAGGCCTAATAATTCCATCATTCAATAATTTTTCAATTTGTTTTGTCACCTCTTGTTTTAATGCCTGTGGATATGGATAACTTTTGCTATAAACTGGGTTTTCATCTGTAGTTCTTATTGTTGCTTTTATTCTATTCGTAAAAGGTAATTTCTCATCGGGTGGTTGAAATAAATCTTGAAAGTTTTCTAAGAAAGATTTTAATAATTTCTTTGTATATTATTTAAATGTTCATCTCTGATTTGTATGTTGTTTACTTGTTGAAATTTATATTGAAGGAGAGGGATTTCTGAATTTCCCGGTAAAATTAATTTTTCTTTAGCTATGTTAATAATAGCTTTTAATTCTTTTAAAGTATCGTGTCCAACAACTGCGTCAAAAGTTTTTAATTGTTCCATATGGTAGAATTTAACAATTACATCTGAATATGGCAGAAAAAATTTACCTTGTGAATAGTGATTGATTCTTATATCACCTCCTACAGAAGATACAATAAATGGTTTGTTTACTTTATGATATATTTTTGTAAATTTTGGATGGATAAAATTTTTATTGGAACCTGTATCTACAAGTATTTTTAAAGGCTTGTTTACATTACCATAGTATAAAAAGTATGGTAATGTGGATTCTACTCTAAAAAATTGAATTCCACATTTTCATGTTCATCTATCTCATTTTCCTGATACTCATAATTTCTTAAATATCGTTCGAAGTTTTCAATGTTGTCATCATCATCCTCAAATCTTGAAAGTTTTCTAAGAAAGATTTTAATAATTTCTTTTGTATATTATTTAAATGTTCATCTCTGATTTGTATGTTGTTTACTTGTTGAAATTTATATTGAAGGAGAGGGATTTCTGAATTTCCCGGTAAAATTAATTTTTCTTTAGCTATGTTAATAATAGCTTTTAATTCTTTTAAAGTATCGTGTCCAACAACTGCGTCAAAAGTTTTTAATTGTTCCATATGGTAGAATTTAACAATTACATCTGAATATGGCAGAAAAAATTTACCTTGTGAATAGTGATTGATTCTTATATCACCTCCTACAGAAGATACAATAAATGGTTTGTTTACTTTATGATATATTTTTGTAAATTTTGGATGGATAAAATTTTTATTGGAACCTGTATCTACAAGTATTTTTAAAGGCTTGTTTACATTACCATAGTATAAAAGTATGGTAATGTGGATTCTACTCTAAAAATTGAATTCCACATTTTCATGTTCATCTATCTCATTTTCCTGATACTCATAATTTCTTAAATATCGTTCGAAGTTTTCAATGTTGTCATCATCATCCTCGTATTGATTCATTAATTCGTTACCTTCCTCTGGATTTGTTTCTGCTAAGTACATCCTTTGTTGTTTCTGTGGATATAGGTTTTGATTAAAGTTTGGTCTGTTTACATAATTTATTTGTTTTGTTCTAATGGAAGGATCAATTTCCATTGGTTCGGGTTTATCTTGTCTAAATGGATTTCTAGGTAGATTTGAAGGTCCTGGAATTGCTGGTGGTTGTTTGTATGGTATTGTCTGGTGGATTGGGTTCTATATGGTATTGCTGGTTGTTGTCTATATGGTACTGTTGGCGGTTGATTAAATGGAAAGATTGGTGGTTGCTGTTGTGTGAATTGTCTAAATGGTTGTTGAAAGTATGGTTTATACATGGGAAGTTATGGTGGTGATCTGGGTGGAATTTTCGGTAAATTATGTGGAATTAAATTTCTTGGTCCTTGTGGCGTTTCTGTAATTTTATGTTTAGTCATTCTTTTCCTAAATTCAATATTTTGAAAGCTAATGCAATATGCGTATGCCTGTGCCAATGATTCTGGTCTATAATTTTTCAAAAATTGTCCTAATAATTCTCCATCTAATCCTCTCATAAATGCATCTAATGCTTTTTCATTATATGTTTCTATTAATGCTTTTATTGCTTCTGGGTGTGTTAGTTTTTCACTGGTTTTAATTTGATTAGCTATTAATGATAATAATCTATTAATTTCATCAAAATATTCTTCTAATGTTCGTCCTTTTTGTTGGCTATTCATCATTTGGTAGTCTAAAGATGTAATGTCTCTTTTTTCTCCGTAATATGTTTGGAGTGTTCGTTTGATTGCGGTCCAATTAATATTAACATTTGATGATACTAATGCATCATTAGCCTCACCTTTTATTTTTCGTCTTATAGTTTTGCAAATAATATGAAACTTATTTCTTTGGTCTAATGAACTATTTTCTTTTGGTTTGTAAAAATTAACGATGCTTTCCACATCACTGATCCAAGTGCTTACTTCATTTGGATCTCCTGTGAAAATAGGTAAATCTTTGATGTAAAGGGTGATACGGTCAAAATTTGGTCAAGGGAAAACGCGTGTAAATCGGTGAAATCGTTTATTTAAAAAATCAAATTAAATTTCTTTTTCAAGTTCAATTAGTATAAAATTCAGGAAAAATATTCAGTTAGGCTTCCGCTTTTCCAAATCCGAATTGCCGGGCCTTACGCTTGACCCCTGCCATCAGATTTTGTACAGCCACCTTGTCCACCTTCTTCGCCGCAGAAAGCCAGTTTGCCTTGAACTGCTGCTCGTCCTTAGCAGTTTGTTTGATCTTCTTTAGGTTCCGCTTGACAATAGCCCAGTATTTCTCAATTGGGCGGAGCTCTGGCGTGTTGGGAGGGTTCTTGTCCTTGGGAACCACCTGCACGTTGTTGGCGGCGTACCACTCCATGGCCTTTTTACCGTAATGGCAAGATGCCAAATCCGGCCAAAACAGTACGGAACAACCGTGTTTCTTCAGGAAAGGCAGCAGACGTTTATTCAAACACTCTTTCACGTAAATTTCTTGGTTGACAGTCCCGGAATCTATGAAAATTCTGCTTTTCAAGCCAAAGGTACAGATGGCTTGCCAAACCAGATATTTCTTTGCGAACTTTGACAGTTTCGTGTGCTTGAAAATATCTGCTACCTTTCCCCTTCCTTTTGCCGTATAAAACTCCTGTCCCGGAAGCTGCTTGTAGTCGGCTTTGACGTAGGTTTCGTCGTCCATTACCACGCAGTCAAACTTCGTCAGCATCGTCGTGTACAGCCTCCGGGATCGCTCTTTGGCCGTCGTATTTTGTTTATCATCGCGATTTGGAGTCACTTATATGGAGTTTCAATATACGCCTGGTCGCTGCTCAAAATTTTATCGATTCCTATTACTCCAGTTTTTCCTTGGTAGTGCCGGATACACTAGGATTGACCAAGGGTCGGTTTACAGGTACTTCGATTAATCCTCTCAGCACAGTGGTGAAATCCTTTTTCCGATTGGTACTCGGGAACCAATCTGTACGGCTGCAGTGATGCGATAAGATTATTTTCGGATGTGAGTATCAGCAAACCACTTCACTATCACGTGTGGTTTTCACTGGTGCTTTTATTTTTTAGGACCACTTTACTCTTACGTTGTGACACTCTAAAAATCAATCCCTACACTTAAATACTCAATCCTACTTTCGAAATACTGCTCCGATTATTCGGGCGCCAATTAGTTTACTTCGTTACTAATTAAGTAAAAAAATAAACTTTATTTTTCTCTTACATACTAATTTTAGGACTAATTGCTAACTGAACTAATTGTGGACTGAACCAACTGAGCTGTCTACTTACTGAGCTATGCTATCGAACTGATTGCATCGAAACCTTTTTATATCTTTGATTGGAATGCAATGCCGGTGTTATAGTTGATTTTGTAACTGGAGCTTATGTTGATGTTTTGACTATGATGTTCCTTTCTAGCTAATTGTTTTTATGACGGATTGAATGGCTGGTGCATGTTTTGATGATTCACTTCAATTATGCTTATCATGATTGGTGTGGAATCCAGACAAGCAATGGTACTAACTCTTATAACTTTAAGTGAAGCTTTTTCAATCGACGAGCTGTTAAGAGTAAGTAAGAGGCACATACATGTGTTTTAAAAAGGCTAAAAACACAAGAGAAACAATCGTTAGCTATTGTTGTTTTAATATCACGAGTAATTTATGAAAAGGGCGTATTTTTTGAGGTTTTGAAATTATATTGAAAGAAAATCAGAAATATCTTGAAAACGGTTGCGTTTACGTGGTTTATCATTATTATCATTATTGTTTGTAATGATCTCCAAAACCATATTGTAACATCAAAATTTATTTATAAGAATGAATAACCAAAATTTGAAATATACACCAAAGTTCGCTATTTGAAAAAAAAATTTATTATAAGAGCGTCCATCCTAGAGTTTTTTTTAAAACGTGTCTTTTTTCCTCAAATTTCCATACAACAAATTAAAAAAATATTAAAAATACATTTTTTTAGATATTTTATTTTTAGTAATTATTTTTATTTTTCTTGATGAAAAAAAAATTTTTTCTGTGTATATTTTTTTAAGAAAGGCTTTTAGTTCCCTACAATTCCCTTATATAAAGTTTTTCTCTAAATGTAATGGTTTTTGAACTACGATTTTTCAAGTAAAATGTTGGAAAAAACACATACGCCCATCTCAAAAGTTACTCTTGAACCCAAATTATCTTAACACCAGTGGAATTTTTTTTTTTCCAACGTACCGAACTCATGTGCCAAGTTTCATCCAAATCAATGATGATCGGGTATGATTTTTGGGATTTCCGGCACATTCTGGATGGAATCGCTCTGCTGTTAAATAAGTTACCTATCTAGCTCCTTCCAAACGATTAACCCATTAACCTCGAATAATTGGCACCCCACTTTTACTAAAATCAATAAAAAAAACATTGTTAATAACAATATTGAATATCGGCTCCGCAAAGTGTTACACACACCTCAGCCCAACAAATAAACGAACTGATTAAAAAAAACATTCCCTGCTGTGCTGCGAAAAAATAAAGTTATTTTAAAATCTGCACCACATAATCTGCACTAAACTGTTGTTTTTTTTTTTTTCATGAAGTACATATATTCAGAATCAGCAACGTACACAGAATGTGAATGGATCAGTTTTTGCATACCAAACCCAACAAACATCGGTGTTGAATTATAGCTTGTTCAAACAAATTTGGAGAAGCTATTCAGCTGAAACAGCTGAATAGCTTCTCCAAATTTGCTTGAATAAGCTCTAATTCAACACCGATGTTTGTTGGGAATGTAACTAGTGCATGACATACCAGAACTGTGTAAAAGTTTAAAAATTGGATTGATTGTTTTTTCACGTACTATATTTTGTATATTTTGGTTTATTTTATTAGACCTTTCTTTGTATCTGTATGTCCACAACAGTGATGTCCAATAGAATTACTATTCGTTTAAATGTAATAACAACATAATATTACAAAAACAGAAATCTAGTAAGTAAATTATATTAGAAACAACACACACAGCATACCGACACATTATATCTACAGTAATCTCTAGAAGAAGGTGAAATATAATGCGCCGAAACGTCGGAAAATAGAAAATCATCTGTTTTCATTACCTACAAACACTGAAAGCAAAAGATATAATCTTAGTACTACCAAGTCATAGTCGATAATCAGTTACAATACAACGCATCAATGATTTCGATAATAGCTGTAGTTGTTTCTCGGAATCTTGACCGCCACCTAAGATAAACTCATACGTATTCTTTCCAATCGCGTAGAAAACTTCATTCCTCAGAATTTTGCTTTGTTCTTCCTCAACCAATCCCTTGAATCCATCGTATCGGATGGTACCGGTTCGCTTGAAGCAGCGGTTTGCGTAATGTCCAGACTAACCGCAGTTCATACATTTCGCGTTGCTTGCACGACAAATGGAATAAAATGTCCTTTTTGCCAGCAGGCGAAACAGTCCTTGGCCGCAGCACGGTCATCCATAACGGAGTTCCTATCCACCCTACGAAAATCAGTTGTCGTTTTACCAAATTCTCGATAAAAATTATACTAAATTTCGTTCTGATCGGTTTTCTGGTGAAGGTAAGCTCATGGTAGCTGAACGCTTGGATATCTTATTCATACCTAAATAAAAAAAAAATGTTGAAGCAATCGAAAATGCCTATACTTTTTAAAAATATTCTAAATTTCGCTAAGCAAGTAGTTAGTACCTCCAGCTTTTTCGTTATTAGGTGTAGCGGTGTACTTTGATCTTTTTCCTTCACCTGTCGGTGTACGTCTGCCAATGTTTTTTTTTTTAATAATCGTTTATCAATCGAATTAACTTTACAGAGCCAAATTTTCGTATTTTTATACATCATTTATTGTCTGCCAATGTAGTTCCATAAGTTACAATTTTCTCCAATGGCATGTCTTCTGCTAAAAAATTTCCACGCAGCTCGGAAGACCAGCATGCTTCTACAATCTGTTCGACGATTCTATCAAGTTAGTCTATGATTCTATCGTCGCCTTCTCGAGAATCATACCTGTCGAATTCACACCGTTTGGCTTGGATGCGCAAACGCAAAACAAAATCCGCAAATCTTTCATCAACCTTTCGGACAATATGGCGAAATAAATGACATTCATAATTTCGGTCACGCATCGGCTGAAAATGTTCATCAAGCCGCTGAATCGTCACATCATAATCAACAAAAACATGTGAAACCTTATCCACCCCAAGATGGCCAAAAATTTCTTGAATGTCGGAGCCAGCAAGATGTCGCATTCTAGCCATCTTAGCACGATTTTTCAACAACGAGGTGATTCCACAAGCATCGAAATATCTTTGCAGTTCTCGCTTCCACTTCTGCCACGCTATAGGCAACTGAGATCTCTCAGGCCCAAGTATAAACGGTTTAACAAGATGCATCGATGATTCCATCCTATTTGAATATTTATTTCCACTTTATTTAAAGGAAAAAAAAATTTGTTATATAATAAATGAGTAACTGCTGGAGAATGTGATATCAAGAGAGTAGAAAATTGTTTACTGTACCAGGATAGAGTGATAATACCACAACAATTGGGTGGAAATGGGTGGAAGTTAATTGCACGCTAAGATAAAAAGTACCCAGCGGAGCAGTGGGATGCCAACTTTAGGTATAATTATGTTTACCTACCGTTAGGTACAAATTACTTACTTTTGGGTAAAATTTTACCCCCATCCATCACCTGAGCCATTCAGGGGATTCTTGGAGTGCGAATTGCGGAGGTCGGAGTCGTCGGTGAAGCCAATTCGGAAAAAAGGCAGCACGAATTTGGCGCTCGACAGCATGCCACGGCGTTCGAAAAGTACGCGACGAAATAATTTCAAAAGACAATTCAATTTTTTTTTATTCTGTGAAATGATCAATCGAATTTTGTATATAGAATTAGATAATAAGTTTCCTTTGCTCAAGTCTCCTATCTTTTAATATCGAATATCATAAAAAGAGGAAGAACTGATATGTATCCTTACATAACTACATCTTTTCAGTGTATTCTATCAAATGTTTTCATAGCAAGCGGTATAGGACAGAGACCGCTTGAATAAAATGAGCCGGCGACTGTCCTCTTTGTTCTCCAGACATCGTGAGTGGAACACGCGTCTATCACTAGCTCCGAAAATCTTTACTAAAGTGTTGTGCTTTTATATACCTCTTCTGCTGATCCGTATATAATAACCACAAAATGCGGAAGAAGCAGAGCAGATGAAGGATGTGCCTTACAAGGAAGCGGTCGGATGTCTGCAGTACATTGCACAAACAACGTGCCCGGATACCTGCTACGTGGTGGATGCAGTCAGCCAGTTCACCAGCAGCCCCGAGAAGAAGCATTGGGTGGCGGAGAATATTTCAATACATAAAGGACACTGTTGGCAATCGGCTCCAAGCAAGCAAGGAAGGAAACGGAAAGATTGTTGGCTACACCGATGCAGATTCGGGAGGAGATATCGACACACGGCGATCAACGACGGGCTACGAGTTCATGTTTCAAGATGGTTTCATTTCTTGGAACGTAAAGAAGCAGCACACGGTAGCCTTATCATCCTGTGAGCCGGTGTGTATGCAGTTATTGAGGACAATCCAGGAGGCGGTATGTTGCAAAACCTGTAACACAAATGTTTGATGAGATAGTATTTAGACTTTTGTGACAATCAATCTGCCATTTGCATAACTAAGAATGGAATAATTAACCCGAGGACCAATCGACAGTATGTCAGCCATGATTAACTACGTAAATACCAAAGAACAAGTCCCCGATGGATTCACCCAGCCACTAGTTCAAGCTGGGATTGTGAACCAGAAGCATTTTATAGGAATCAACCCAGGTAACCAATAAGCATTAGTATATGTAGTAAATCATCCCTAAATCTGCATTTCAAATGCTTAAAGCTTTATATTAGCATTACATCAGCATCGTTAATGCTAACTATTGTAAAATTGGATTTCAAATGCTATTTAAATGCTTGTAGCCTGTAATAAGCATTTCGAATGCAAAATAACATTAATGAAACATTATCATAGCATTGCAGTAAAGCAGCCGTATATTGGGTCATAAGGGGCAATTATGTTGCATTTAAGGCGACTTAAATGCTTGATAGGCTGCCGTAAAGACGCTTTGGAAATGCTGGTTACCTGCGAAGGTTTAGAGATGAGTGTTGGCGATCAAATAATCCATGATTTGCATAGCAACCAAAGTTTGGTAGGAAGATCAATACAATTTTCACCCCATTACCAACGGTCAAACATACAAGACCTAGTTCCACTTTGCTATAAATACAGCTACAATTGTCGCGGACTTGTGATTCATAAAAACCCCGAACATCAGCAACGTGTTGACAAGTATATTTTATGAAGGCAGACCTAAAGTTTTTCGTACAATTCGTTTTGCTATCTTATTGAATTCCTCTCTGTTTTCACGCCACATAATTGCAGCATCGACATTTGCTCCCGATTCATCGTTGGGTTCTGATGATAAAACAGATAGTGAGAAATAAACATTTCAGGTTGATTAGTTGAAAACCTACCAGCAAGCATACTAACGACACTCAGCAGAATTTTTTCAACGCTCTGTACTGGGCTCCAACGTTCAGCAGAAAGCTCATATCCTAAAATGTAATTTTGTAGTTCATTTATTGTACTGAAAACTTACTAGCATGCACTTTATATCAGTAATAATTATTGCATTTTTCTTTTCAAAGAAAATACTACTCTATCAATATTACCTAATGGATCATCTCCGGGAGCGTGCAGTATAGAAATACAAACTCTGCCGTCTGAAAAAACTGAAAAATATTTTTTTAATAATGTGAGCTCCGCTATTGCAATTCTCAAATACTTACTATTTGGGTGGAACATTTCACATGTAAATCGCATTTTTGGAGGACTCAAGGGATAGTCAGGAGGGAATACTAGTTTTGCTGTAAATACACCACCTTCGAAGCAAGTACCTTCAGGGCCGCTGAAATAATAAGAATTATCTTAAATATTCTGAATTGATCATATTTGCATAGTTCGAGATTATATTGTTCCTTATAATTGAGGGCTATTTGAAACTGAGTATCAGGTTCACTTTTAAAGGGCATTGTATTGAATTATTGAAACGTAGTAAAACCAACTATGTATTAATAGTTTTTAAAACATTTTTACCATTTTCGATTCGAGAAAGGGAAACAGAATAGGCTACTTATTAAATTACTTGCATTAATTTTTCATTACCATACGACTTCTTTTCTCTAACTTAAACTTCTTTTGCTTCCGACAAATCTGTTCACATTTTTCTCCTTGACACGGATAACACAAGTCGCCGAATAACCCCTCTTCTTCCAGCGGATAGTAGGGTCAGCGGACTTGGTTTATTACCCCGCCTACGGAAATTTACGAAGGAGCACTGTTCTTCCGTAATGTGGTTTGAACTGCTTCGAAGCTCACATGTCCTTTCTTCGCCAGTTTCTGATCGAAAGACCACTGATAGTGCGCAATTTGTCACAATCCCTTTTCTTTGCTCAGGATCACGAATTTTCAAACTTCCGTCCGAAATATTGAAAAAAAAGAAACATAAAATTTACAATAGCAGCCAAAATTTGGTTGAATAGTGAACGCAAATTGAATTTACGATTAAGCGTTAGTGTATCTATAATTATCGGAACAGTCTATATGTACGTAACACTATAGAGACTAAACAGTCAGCTTGGTAGCACTCTTCCAAGCGAGACGTGGTCCGAACGCTAATGACAATCTATAACCGCTTGGTACAACCTAATGTACTTGAACAAGAAGCCTCAACAAAGCATCTGTGGAAACATTCTCTTTTGTAGATGCTACGTAAAAATCACACAGAATGCGTTTTCATTGAATGCAACATAAGAGTGGCAGCTATCAAACTCGCCTATATACCTATCGACTAGAACTACAAGCAGCGAATCCCGTTACCCGTTTGGTCCAGAGCATTGTGAAAGGGCACTTTATCAAAACCGATAACCGCCACTGATGCCAGGTATATCATGTGTCACCGAGTGTAGTTTGGTGGGCACTAAGCACAATGTTGCCGACGATGCCACTATGTGGAGCGACGGCCGAGCTCCGAGCCAACTTTTTGCACCATAACGAAGCTTAAGTTTGTACAATTCGACTTGTGGTAAGAAGACGCGAATTGATGAATTTTGCGCAGTGGATTTGCTCCTTTACCGATAATTCTTAGACAGTGAAAACATGGTGACAATATTAACGACACCGACGTCTAAGTAAGAAGAATCGTTAGTATAAGGAAATTCTAGCCATGATTAAACCCCAGTGGATGCCAACGGAAGAAATACTACAAACATTCTGTGCTGTGCATTTTCATGACTGTTATGAGACTATGACCATCATCTTCTCATAATCATTAGAACTCACGAATGATGGTCAAATACTATGTCACTCCCAAACAGGTTGCTCTTATTTGACCGTTTGTGACAAAACCCTACATGACTGCTGGAGAAAGTGACATCAAGAGAGTAGAAAAATCAATCAATCACTAATTATCTCTGAGAACGATATGCAAGACAAATTATTTTCAGCATAACAGGTGTTAACCTCTGGCAATTATTGTCCAATTTTAATTCTTTTGGCACCGTTGGCAAAAACTCACCCGCTTCATGGATATTATTGGCAATGTCCGTTTGGATTTATCTGGTTCCCGGAAGTCCGGATTGCCGGAGCTGTGGTCGGAGACACTATTTAGGAATTTCAATTGCATTTCCTGGATCTTTGGAATAATTCCTACAAGCTATTTTTAATTTAATGTGGGTCATATGCCGACTTATTCCTTATTCCAGAAGTTGTGTTAGTGAGGCAGGTTTATTTTTATATCATGGATGGCACTGTGGTAAGTGATGCGATCAATGAAAGAGAGCGCAGTAGACTGCTTTTTATTTTAAATCTAGTGGTGATAGAAAGAGGTAAGTGACAAATGGCAATGGCAATGGATTGAACTCCCGACCATCTGCACAGTAAGCAGAACGGGTAATCACTGAGCTACCCAGCCGCGTCGGGACCCTCCCCTGGATTTGGGCAAAAATAAGGCAAAGTTTGTATTCTTTTAGTGGGAGAATGAAAAGGCGTACGAACTTCCTGTTTTTACGATTAAATTCGATTATTATTCAAGATTTTAAAAAGATAAAATTGTAAAAATTGAAAAGGCGGCTACAAATGTTTTTCAATCTTACTTCAAGCCCCGGGCTTGAACTATTAATCCGATTCCCTCCATCAAAAAACTGTTTGAAAGGTTATAATTTTTTGTACGGCTTGAACTAAACATTGGCATTAATAGTAAATTATTAAGAATTTTTAAACACGGTTGAAATGAAAAAAAGTAGCGGCAGATAATTTCTCATCTCCATGCGAAGATGAGAAATTATCTACTGCTGCAAAAACTTCATCAAAGATCGTTACTTCCGCGCTGGGAAGAATACAAAAAAAAAAAAATAACAATCAAAGTGTGAAAAAAAGTAGCTAGAAATTAAACTTTTCAGTTCAAATGATCACTTTGCAATGAGTTTAAGATTAAGTTGTCTGAAATTTAGTTCAAGCCGTAGAAAATTTCATTATCTTTCAGAAATGATAACTAGATTTGATTTCTGTCCACTACAAGAGGCTGCAGACTTGAAGTTGTTGTCCCATGTTTTTCGCGCAGAGGCTTACGGAAATCGCTATTTTGTAGCCGCCATTTTGAATTTTTACAATTTTTTTATCTCTTTAAAATTTTTAATTATAATCGAATTGATTCGTCAAAACCGAAAGTTCGTACGCCTTTTCAATCTCCTACAAAAAATATACAAACTTTGCCTTATTTTTGCCCAAATCCAGGGGAGGGTCCCCTTAAGTAGCCAGAAACATACTTAGAAGGAAACCCAATATTGGTATCAAATATTGGTATCAAAATTCATGAAATTTCATCAGAGCTTTCAAGCTATTTTTCAAAGTTTTGTAGCCATTTGATGATTTGTCCCTGGAAGAGATTCGTGTGGGGTCTCGAATGGCCATGAACATATTTCATAGGAATCCTTGGCAAAATTTCTTAACGTTCAGTGGCCATCGGAAAATTTGTCCCCAAACCGGTTATTTCCAAACAGGTTCCCGTGGGGCTTCAAGTAGTCAGAAACAAATTTAGAAGGAAAGCCTGCAATATTGGTATAAAAATTCATGAAATTTCTCCAGTATGCTGTTTCTTTTTGTTTTGATGGGCAGTGAACGTTGAAGAATATCCTCATGGCAAAATTTTATGAATTTTGATATTTTTTACATATTACCAGGGTTTCCTTCAAAATATGTTCATGACCACTCGAGGCCATCTAAATCATTAGATGGCCACAAAACTTTGAGAAATAGCCTCCTAGAGAAATTCCCTGAATTTTGAAACCCAGGGTTTTCTTTTGAAAATGTAAATGGCCACTCAAGGCCCCACGGATACCTGACAGGTCCGAGAACATATCACCAGATGGCCACTAAATGTTGAAAAACATCCTTACTGCATAAATTTCATGAATATTGATGCCCTTTTTCCCAGAGTTTTCTTTTGAAAATGTTCATGGTCACTCGAGGAACCACGGGAACCTACAGAATGACCGTTCCGGGGACAAATCAGCTTATGGCCCACAATGGAGTAGACATAGTTTCTGAGAACTTTTCCAAAGATTTTGACACCCATTCCCGGGAATTCAATTGATATTCTCAAATAGTGTCTCCGTACTGCATCCGGATTTCCGGGAACCAAATGAATCCAAATGTTCATAGCCGATAATGTTCATAAAGCGAATAAATTTTTTAATCTAACGGTGCCAAAAGAATTAAAATCGGTCAATAATTGCCAAAGTTCTAATCATATGAATATGGTGGATACCCGAGTCGAACAGCTAAAGGGTGCATTAAAATCGAAGGCCCCCTTCGGCCCCTTGTTACTTTACAAAATATATCGATTCCAAAATTTGCCTTCCGTTTTTTACAAAGATGTCAGTGAATTTCAGCTTCCTTCCTTCACAAAAAAATATTAAATTTCGTAGCGTAAAACCTGAAAAGGTACCCTTCTTCTTCTTCTTCTACTTTAGCCTTTCAAGCTTATTGCTTTCACAATGAGCTTATTGCTTGCTCTCAACTTGTTCGTGTTCTAGATGCACTTCCACAGTTATTAATTGAGAGCTTTCGATGCCAGGTACCATTTTTGCATTAGTATGATTGTGTGGCAAGTACAATCCTACGCTATGCCCAGGGAGTCGAGAAATTTTCCTTAACGAAAAATTCCTAGACCAGACCGGGAATCGAACCCAGCCACCTCCAGCATGGTTTTGCTTTGTAGCTGCGCCTTTACTGACAGAGCTAAGGGAGGACCCAAAAGGTACCCGGGTACCCTGATAAAGACATAAGGGTTAAAGGAAAATAAACTACAACTGAATCTGACGGGGTAATGCCTGCTGTTTTTGAAGGTGGAAACGGTCAATTTCCATGCCGGTATATTTATTCTTGGTGATACGATTGTATCACATAACACTTGTACAAGATATAGAAAATGAGTGAGAAAAGCGAGAGAAAAATATCTCTCGGTTATTATTTCATGTTGATTAGAAGCTTAAGAGAGTGATTGCCTCATCTTTTTTTTTTTTTTTTTGTTGGGGCGTAGAACCACTGCGTTCACTGAGTTGAACCTTTGTGGTATAGCCCTGTTTACTATTCTAATTCGTATCCTAAAGCTAGATCACCATTTGTCAAGTGACCAGCCTAAGACGCGTCTCCCAGTCAGGCAAAATTGAGTTTATAAAACCCACCACCTTCTCAGGATTTGCAGTCCAAATTTCTTTAGGTTGCATATAGCTACTGTACAGAAATTTAAGTCTGCTCTTGTACACAGCTTCACAACTGCAAAGCAGATGTTCCGAGGTTTCACGTTCCATGTTACAGACCCGACAGATATCATTCTGAATTTGGCCAATGTTTTTCAAATGATATCTACTCGGGCAATGTCGGGTTACTTGGCCAGTATAGGTACAAAGAACTCTCTTATTGAGGTCCAGAAGCTTTTTACTAATTTTAACATTTGGAATTATAAACCTTTTCGCCTGAGAACACTTTGTGGTGACCAACCAATTGGTCATCACCCTTTGCTCTTCCCAAGATTTTAATTCCATTTTTATGGCACAGTATGATATACCGCAGAATGGTTCTGGGCCAATAAACTGTGCATTTGAACCTTTTTTAGCAAGCTCGTCTGCCCTTTCATTGCCTTCAATGCCACAGTGTCCCGGAACCCAGAATAAATTTACCGAGTTCTCTTGGCACACCTTTCGCAATGAAAGAACGCATTCCCAGACAAGTTTGGATGTACATTTATAATTACTTAACGCTTTGAGTGCCCCTTGGCTGTCTGTAAAAATACAAATATTTGCATATCTATATTTTCTCTTCAGACAAACGTTAACACATTTTATTATAGCAAAGATCTCCGCTTGGAAAACCGTTTGATAGTTTCCCATCGCCACTGTTTCTTTGATTGCCTCTTCTGTTGCTTTGATTGTTAATTACAAGAAGCTCATTCGTTAATTCCAACGCCGTTAGTACCGTGATGGAGCAGGAGGATGACATCGAAAGGCATTTATATGAGTTCAATGACCTTTGTCGATCACCGGCCAGGAAATGGAAACCTCGCTAAAATTTGCGATAATTTATCGCTATGAACCAGTCTTTCAGCAGTCTAGTTACCGTCTTGGAAAAAAGGCCAGATGCCGACCAAACGATGAAAGTCTGCTCAAACAAAAGCAGATTTATGAGCATCATCGCAGTACCGGGTGATCTGGTATCAACGGTGAAAAGGCAATGAAGTTGGTGAAGAAAAAAAGTTGCTGGTTGGTTCCGCAGAGATTGCGACCAGTAGGAACAGCAACACCCGAAGCATAGCGATGTTGTTAGCCCTGTATTGTCTATAGCGGTTGTTCTAATCATATGTCGATGTACCCGAGGCGTGCTGCCTAAGGGCCTGTAGGACTACGTTGTCAATGCGGTGATGCTGCAAGTGAGCAGACCCTTGTATGTACGCCAAGATACTGTCCAACGGCGGAATCATCTATGACACGATCTTGACAAGCACGTCACAGGAGGAGATCAAGAAGCTCGATGGAAGATTATTACAGAAGATCACATTGACGTCATAGGGAGAAGTAGGCCAATTCTTTTAATGGCTAACGCTGAAGCTTTCTCGACGGCAGCCATTACCTCAAAATTTAGAATGTATATAACACACAATCTGTACTAGATAATGAATATTTCATCACATAAGTTTGTATGCTTACTTGCTGTGAGCAATCTGATGGCGTACGACTTGATGTTCATTAACTAACAATCTACACAACTAACAACAATTTATATAAAATTTGAAATAGCGAGGTAAGTTTGCGAGAGATAAATGATAGAAAAAAATACATGGAGCAGCAATTCTAGACAAAATCGTCAAAAGGTCGAAAGGAACAATTGTAAACAATGACTTAAAATGTAAATTTCCTGGAAATGCCAGGTTGCTAACATCTATATCCACTACCGATGGAAAGATAATAACTTCCTCTATCTGTTTCTGGTGCTATTTTGTTTGTGGTAGCAAGCAGATCCCAGAAAAATAGGCTAGAGGTCATTGTTTACAAATGTAACTTTCGACCTTTTGACTATTTTGTCTAGAATTCACCTTAAGGTTTTCTCTCTCTCTATCTCTCTCTCTCTCTCTCTCTCTCTCTCTCGCGCGCTCTCGTAAACTCACCTTGCTATTTAAAATTTATATATCTCGATTTGTTAGGGACTGGAAATCGAATCAAACTCCATCAGAATGCTCACAGCAAGTAAAAAGTGGATCAACTTAATATTGGCACTTCTTACGATTTTTATTTCTATGGCATGCCTCGGGCTGGTTCACCTCCCACCGTAGTCATTCAAACACTTCTTTGGGTATTTTCGTAACTTGTCCAGGGATGAGATTAGAACCCGCGCCTACCTCGGAGACACCCCGGGATACTATTCGGAAGTGTTTCAGTCGTTTCATAAGCAACCATTTCTGTGGCAGTGCTTCTAGAATGTTAAGTTGAGAGAAGGCATAAGCTAGAAAAAGCGCAGAGCCGTTAGAACGCAAATAGAAAAACGATGGAGAAAGCGTTTTTGCAGTTACGTCATAAAGGGTTGCCCATAATAGATACTTTTTCGTTCCGTTGACGTCAAATTCACGCAAACGCATCCGCAACGTAGCAATTGGCCAGTCATAAGCGCGAGATTTGGGCGTAATAAAGCAGAGAAAATCGACTATTACACTTACGTCCTTATTGACACTAAGCGCAAGAAATATTTCTCGAGTATTCTGTAAACAAAGAGGGGAAGTAAGATTCAAACGTAATTTCTGAAAACTCTCAGCACCCGCACGAAAAATAGCATCACCATCATGTTGAGGAGATCTTAGGGAAGGTCCATTAATTATGTCACGCAGTTAGGGGGGAGGGGGGGTTTGAGAAAACGTGACGATCCATACAAAAAAATTTGGAGGTCCATACAAAAAACGTGACAAGGGGGGGAGGGGGGGTTATTTCTTGTGTTGGTGGCCCTGGTATGCATGAAAGTGCTAAAGGTTTTAAGAATTTTACGTTTGAATCTTACTTCCCTCCTTTGTTTACAAAATCAAATACGTCAGTTTGAAAAAGCGCTCGAGCTTTCTCAGTTCATTAAAATCAGCCAACACAAGTGAAATAAACAAATAAAATAATTTCTCAAAATAACAGAATTGACTTTACAATGGGGAAAAAATTAGAGAGCGGGTAACGTTACTTCGAATTTTTTGAACGAGATGATCAATTATAATAATTAACTTACGTTATTAAAGCTTCCCATTCGAAAAAATTTTCTTCGCTTACAGGCCCTGCTATTATACCTTCTGGTGGATTCAGTGTTAATTCTGCAAAGAAAACATAAGAAACTCTATGGTTTATCTCCAATGCAAGAGAAATCCTGATTGCTTACGGCGATACTCTGCCATTAGACGCCTCAGTGCTGACCCTGCCATTACCGGATAATCGATCTGAAACAATCGTTGAAATGATAAATTATCCAAACTCTGAACGACTAATAATTTTAAGATCTTTTCAAGAACTGTCAAATACTGAATGTTTTCATTCTTTTGTTTACGCAATGTAAATATCAGCGCTAACATTAAATTAGGGCGAATCTGCTTTTGTAAACAATGGTTTCGTAATCATTTTCTCTTTACTCCCGCGTCACTTTACTCAATTTTTGAGTACAATTGTATGCTATCTCTTTTTCTCTCACGGAAAAGTTACTCAATTTTCGTTAAAAAGTGGATCAACTCAATTTTTTAGTAGATCCACTTTTTACGCAATTACATTTCCTTGAGAGAAAAAGAGATAGCATACAATTGTACTCAAAAATTGAGTAAAGTGACGCGGGAGTGTTGAACAAAAAGTCACACAAACATATGAAGCACTCTTACACCCCGTTCACACTACGAACTATATTACGTAATATAGAGTATCTTGATATCAAATGCCATGCTAGTTATTTCCAGTGAAAACTAGATGTATAGATGCTGATATCAAGATACTCTATATCACGTAATATTGATTGTAGTGCGAACGGGGTGTTACACCCCGTTCGCACTACAAGCTATATTACGTGATATAGAGTATCTTGATATCAGAATCTATACATCTAGTTTTCACTGGAAATAATATTCATGTCATTTGATATCAAGATACTCTATATCACGTAAAATAGGTTGTAGTGCGAACGGGGTGTTAAAGGAAGAAGAGCTTTATATCTATTCAATGATTTATTATTGTATATTATAACAATTCAAGCAAAACAATGCATTAGGTCCTAAGTAACAATGAGAGATTCTCTTTGTCGACTTTCTCTTTGGTTAATAGCTTGTCTATTAAACGATTTGGTGATGTTTTCAACGTATTGAATCCATAATCACACTTTATACTACCGTACTGTATGTTGATAATAGTTGAACATGTTTCTACATAGCCGTAGGAGCCTAAAGAGAAAGTCGACAAAGAGAGTCTCTCATTGTTACTTAGGACCTTTTGCATTGTTTTGCTTGAATTATTGTATTCAGCTTCGGATAAATTAGCAGACAAAGTGCCCGCATAACCAAAAACAATTAGCTATATAGTCGAAACTGTATTTCGAATATAAGATATATTATCACATTTTATGTTATTGTTATCGAATAGTTTAATCTCATTTTCACCATACGACCTCTACATTAACATATATTGTTATTGTTTTCCATATTGTCATTGAAAGGTTTATTATTGTCTGCACTCGGTCTGGATTATAAACTAACTTTTTGACATGGAGTACAGCTAAAATTATGTTCGTGAAAATTGCCATTTTTTTATGGTAACCTAACTTAACTGCCTATTCAGCATATTGTTATTTGGCCTTTTACCATCTGATATATTGTTGAAACTATAGTGGAGATCAAGGTTGCGGCTTATCATTTTTGACTTATCTATATTCATTTGCCGATAGCTCCCCAAGTAACCACAAGCATTATATTATTGCACTTATTCAACCCAAAACCAACATCGGTAAAGCGGGATCGCATCAATTCAACAGTTGTCAAGTAATGAAGCGTTAGATTAGCTTCAGAATGTAGTGATGCATTACCAATGCAATAATGCTACTTTAGCACTGTCTTATGACATTACAAAAGATATAGCATTAGTTCGATCTTAGTGGGGCCCTTTTCAGCTTTAATCCAACTTCAATGATGCACTAGACGTAATACATATACCCTATATATGCATGCTATTACAGCCTCGTGGTTACTTGGGTCTTTTCAGAAGCTCAATTTCAAAATATAATGTATGATGAACTTATGGTGCTTGAGTAAACCTACAACTTGGTCTAACAATACATAGCTCTATCTCTTATATCTGAGGAATAAGAGCGTATATTCGCAGTGATCTTCGCGATGAAATTCGCGGTGAAGATCACGCGATTATCATCGTGAAGGTCACTGTGAATATACGCTCTCATGTCGAAGATATAGGAGTTAGAGCAATGCCCAAGTAACCACAAGCATTATATTATTGCACTTATTCAACCCAAAACCAACATCGGTAAAGCGGGATCGCATCAATTCAACAGTTGTCAAGTAATGAAGCGTTAGATTAGCTTCAGAATGTAGTGATGCATTACCAATGCAATAATGCTACTTTAGCACTGTCTTATGACATTACAAAAGATATAGCATTAGTTCGATCTTAGTGGGGCCCTTTTCAGCTTTAATCCAACTTCAATGATGCACTAGACGTAATACATATACCCTATATATGCATGCTATTACAGCCTCGTAGTTACTTGGGTGTACTGTGAAACAAAGTTGTAGGTCAACTTATGCGCTACAAGTTCATCATACATCATATTATCAAATCGACCCTCTGAAAGGAGATATTGGCAAATGAATATACCCTAGTCAAAAATGATAAGCCGCAACCCTGCTGGAGATTGTTAGTTTCAACTATAAGTGTAAATTACGTAACAATAGTGGATGCGATCCTCAACAATAAGTTAAATAGTTCATTAATGGTTTGTGATTATGCGGGTGTTTGTTTAAAAATGCAGATTCGCTCTAATCAAATGTTGGCGCTGAGTAACGTTTTCGTTTTTGACAGAACAACATATTTGTGGAGATGTCCACGTTCATTCGGATTCACACAAAATAGTGTAACTTGTACTCATTTTCATAATACACACATTCATTTTTCTCTCTGGAAATCAGCAAAATTTTACTGGATTTTGCCGGGCAGTCACACCAAATTTGTATTGCATAACCAGGCCTATGACAAGCACCACTTTTTCGCGTACACAACATCTCAGCAAGCTCAGCTGTCAAAATAATGCAAGTTGTGTATGTTGTTGCTCGTTTACGTTTTGTCCAGGGTTTATTCTGATCGGAGAAAAAACAGTCCCGTTTGAAATAACAAACATGTTGGTTGACAACCAAACTAAAACTTTAAAAGTCCGTTTTGTTGTTTCAAACCAATGATTTCGTTTTGAGACAAACAGCAGGGACAAACAGATAGGTTGGTTGTTTCTACCTAAATATATTACCACAATACAACACAAATTATGGTTGTTCTATACTAATATTTTTGTTGTTTACACCTTGGTTTTATTATTACAAAAACAGAGGTTGTGTTGGCCCAGGAACACAAAATAAAATTTTGGGTTGATTCAACCAGAGCGGCGGTAAATCAAACTGATATTTTGTTAGGAGGAAAACAAACTAAACAGACAGTTTGAAACAGATTTTTTTTTTTGGATTATTTCATATTCCATCATCCGGTCCCGCTGCATGCGCTGACGCTGTCACTCAAGAATAGGTAAAAATTTCATATTTTAATTTAAAAAAAAACCTGAAAATAGTAGAAAGGCTCCCATAAACATTTGTATATTTCTCTTAGACGGAAATAAGTCTTTTGTAAATGTGCACTTTTCTAATTACCAATTTATGCAAATAAATATTCTTGAAATTACAGTAGAAATGTAGGTGAATGTGAACGGAAATGTTTGTTGTTTCAAATATTTTCATTTGTTTGTTTCAAACAGCAATGCAATTTTAATCATACTAAAATTTGTTTCAAACAAACCAAAAGTGTTGGTAGAATCAACCAACAAATCTGTTTGTTTTCGTAGCTGTCATAATGAACAACATAATGGTTAATTCAACCGGATGTCAGTTGAACTTAACTGCTTAATTCCCGAAACAATTACTCGACATTTTAGTTTGTTTTAACCACCGTAGGTAGTCAAATCAAACTAATGTGATGTTTGTGCCCAATTCAACGTGAAACTCCGGTTAAATGAAACTAGAATATGTTTGTGTTTACCAATCTTTTTTCTCAGTGATGTTTAAAATAAACATAATACGATTTTTATTTCAAACATCGATGTCACTTGGTTTAAATCATAGAATACCCAATAAACATCGGTGTTGAATTAGAACTTGTTCAAGCAAATTTGGAGCAGCTATTCAGCTGTCTCTTCTAGAATAGCTGAAAAGCTTCTCCAAATTTGTTTGAACAAGCTCTAATTCAACACCGATGTTTGTTGGGTATGTTTGAAATAAAGCAATTTTATGTATGCGGCTAGAATAAACTAAGTTTATGTTTAAGGTTTAGGTCGATACTGGGCTTGAAAAGTTAAGAGGTCACGGAATTTTGTTCAATATTACCAAGCAGAATTTTGACAATTGATCTGCATGGAACGAAATGTCACCTTCACTTACGGAATAATCGAGCGGAATATTTTTCCGAAAGTAAAAATGACAGCTCCCATTAGTTTGCGTGGAAACCTTACAAATTCTCATTTTATTTTTTGTTCTTTCCAGGTTGTGGCAGGGGGTGAGTAACTCTGCCACGTTGTGTTTGTGTTAATCGTGTACGAATGTGTTTCTGGGGTGGCAGAAGGTGTTTTTGTGTTTTCACAAACTAAAATTTATACTTATTGGCAACCATGCACGGTTCAGACGTTTAATACATGCTCACATATGCATCGTCTGAATTACATTTGTGTAAGCGAGAGGGAAACAAAAACAAACAATCGATTCGTGTAAGTGGTGCCAGATATGAATTTATCTTTCATGTGGTAGCGAGTGTGTTTGAAGTGTGGCGGATTGTGTTTTTTAGGGTGGTAACACAAGGTGGTCGAGTGACTTACCCCCTGGGTTGTGGTGCCTGTTTTATTTGTGGAAAACTGCAATGCTCGTTTAGGTTTATAATCAATTTATTTGGTCTATTACTACACGAGTGGGTATCAACAGTACGACTGTACTCGAAGAGACGTAGATATTAACTGCCGTGTTAAATACATTCTTTGCCCCGTTTGCTGCGATCCCATCATGTGAGACCAATTCACCACACAGGTGAATACTGCTGCAGAAATTTCTTTTCGATTCTTTACTTTCACGTTTCAGTAAACGGAATTTAACACCCCGTTCACACTACAGCTTATATTACGTGATATAGGCTGTCTTGATATCAGCCTCTATACATCTAGTTTTCAATGGAAATAATGTGCATGGCATTTGATATCAAGATACTCTATATCACGTAATATAGGTTGTAATGTGAACGGGGTTTAACATGGCTTTGGTATAGAACAAGAAATTTCTTTCGAACACGATACCGACCTTTACTCTAATTAGGGTAGTTCCACATGTAACGTATCTGAGTCATTTTTTCTTAGTTTTGAGTATTTACAAACGAGCGTGTCGAAAAATGACAGCGATTCAACATCAAGGAATACAGGATAAAGGGAAGTGAGAACACGAAATGCATAAACTAAACCGATAAAAATGTAAATACAAGTGACGTCAATATTAGCGCGTGTAACATAAAGGTGCATGTATATCTGACAGACGGGAACTCAATTTCGACAAACTCCTTACCGAAAGTAAGTTGATCATATACAATGGGATTTTAATCGTTTCATCGATTATTTTCCATCTGTCAAACTTATGTTAAATTTAAATTAATTTGCGAATTGGTACACAGTCTGAATATGGGGTAGTGCACCTGGCAAAGGGATTGAAAATCGTAATTAACATACCAAGCTTAAGCAAACCTTCTTAAGGTTATGGCTGTCTGACAATTGATATATTGAGGATGCGTTTGTGAAAATTTGACAGTTTTTGCATATGTTTTCTGTCAACGCATACGAGACGTATCAATCTTGCATCCAACCTTCACAACCGTGGCAAACATTGACGTCATTATATGTATTTACATTATTTTCGGTTTACTAATACAAATGCCTTTGATGATATGTGCATCCTCTTTCCTGTATTTATTGGTCATTGGCAGTGAAACTTGAAGTGAGATCTGTGAATACAAGTGCTGTTTTGTCATAGTTAAAATGGCTGGATTGGTTCAGGATTGTTTTTCCATTGGAAGTACTGTGACCTGTACAACATGTTACAATCAAAATATCGAAGGCGAAGTGCTGGCATTTGACCAGCAAACGAAAATGTTAATTTTAAGTATCCTTTTCAATAAACGTTGAACATGTTGATAAAACCAATTTCAACGATATGGTTGAACTTTGTTCTGTTAAGTTTTCTCTAATTCTGCGATTTCTTATGAAATCAAAATCTAAATATCTTTTGGGTGAAAGCTAAAACCCTTTTTTTTTGCATTTATCTTGAATTCCCCAATTTTCCTCAACTAAAACATGTTAAGAATGCTCATCAGCCAGCCACTCTTCAAAGCTAAATGATGTCTACATTCTAAATTTGGCGCTGTGTAGTGATGTCCAGGTAAAGAATGAAGTAAACGCATTGCCCAACCCACCGCAATCTCTAAACCTTCAACGCGTAAGTATCTTTTTATCTAGCACTCCAGCTATCTAGCAATCTCGTCATCCATTTTAGTTGAGTACACGAGTCAAAAATCAGGTAGAACAAAAGAAGCGATTAGTATCCGCACTGGCTGCTGGAGTCAGTCAGGAAGGACAGAACCTTTTTCTGGCCATTGCGAGAACCATAGATCAGGTAAGTACTTGTTTTAGATTCTAATCAACATAATTTATTGAATGTTCAACATTCTAGGTCTCGTGGTCTGGACCTAATATAGTTGTGCTCCAAGATGTAACTATAACACCTCCTTACAAAGTAGATAATGTGAACGGATCGCCCGAGTCCAAACAGTTGACACATGTTAAAAAAATAGTAAGACGGATTAAGCATGGGGCGATTATAGACTTGAGAAACTAACAGATACTATGTTTCAGGTTGAAAAACATGTTAATGATCAGGCATCAGCAATCTCAAACATTTTGCCACCAGTCGTTTCTACCTAATACACCAACATCGGCTGTTACAGTTTCTGCGGGAAGAAAATAGAATGTTTAATTTAGATATACAAAAAAAAAAATACAAATCCTGAGACAAAGCTTAAATCCAACAGATATTTTCACAACATTACATACCTGATTAGGGTTGTTAATTTTTAACGTCTGTGAGAGTCTTCGTTAACGTCTTATATAAAAATTTGCATCGCATTGTATAAAAATTTGCAATTTGCATACGTTTACAGAACAGATATTAGACGTTAACGATTAACAATCCAGCACCTGATACTTCTTTAGGACACTTAGTATCGACAACTTTGTCAAATCGTTTTTTACTACCACTCGAATGTAGAATAAAATTGTGCTTTTGAATTCTAGAATCCCAAGAAAATAGCCAAAGTGAGTGGATTTTGTTTATTTATTCGTCACTAGTAGAAAATCACACTAAAACTGCTGCTAAAGCTGGTCATTGTTCCTGCGGTTGGATGTTCTATTTTTATATCTGGATGACCTTCGTTTCAACTTTAACTTATAAATTGTCAAACGAGCAAAACAGAGCCATCTCAGGCTAACTTCTTTTTTTCTTTAATAAACGCAATACACATTCAAATATCTGGATTATTATTTTTTTTTTATTTAAGTCCTCTTTACACGCTAAAACCTAGTATAATGGATCGAGGTAAAATGAAATTCTCATTGAAAATACGCGATCATGAAAACAAAAAGATCCAACCGCTAGGAACTGTAAAACTATGAGAAAAGTATATAGTAAATTTGTAATGGAGAGAAAATGTCATTCTTTACCTGTGTCAAGGTAGCAAGTTTCCAAAAATGAACCATATAGTTTTTTCGTTCCTTGTTACCAGCGGTTTCAAATATTTGGTTAAATAAATTCAAATGTTTTTGGAAAACGCATTGATGCGAGCTTATCTCGGGGTTTCGGAGTTCAAGTGGTAGTTTAATTATATTATCAAGCAGTTTTGAGACAATCCTCTATCAGCGATTGTAGAGAAAAGAAATAATAGGGCATGTGTCCTAATATGCAGTGATTGATAACGATTTTTTATTATTAAAACTGATAAATTGTTTGCGTGGAGTCCAGTACTCTGTTGGTGCGCGGTGATAACTCCCGCACAACCAGCTCATTCCTCATCGCCCGGCGCTTCAACATTGGCGTTCCAAAGGCATATCGGAGCCACAATGATATAATAACAACTTAGATACTATAGTATTAGTTTATGGAAGCATATATGTTAGTTAATGGAAGCCGGAAAACTCGCGGCTAGGTCGAGGTTAGGGTTTACAATTATGAGGGTACGAATGGGGAAGTAGGGGTCCTAGCGTTGACTTTTAACAGCATATTGACGGTGCGGTATTGTTGCTGCTGATCAGGCGTCGACTGCGTTAACCTGTAATTATACAATCAAAGCGGAATTACGTGGCAGGGGACGAGGTGGACATGTTAAAACAACATGAGCGGATCAAACTAATATTTCTGTTAGTTTTAAAAACTTATTGATTAGGCACATACAGTTCAAGTCAAGCATTTCCAGCACATCTCTAATGTCTTCATTCTCTGGTTTCACTCGGGCCAGGAGGGATGCGCAAAGATCAGATCTGGCAATTTCGTAATCGAGGTTCATCGTGGTTGATATTCTGATAATCTGCTCCACAGCCGAATTGATTGTCTGACAGCTCTTTTCGATATAAATGAGAGCCTAACGAGTAGTGATTGAACATTAGACGACAGATTACCTTGATAAAATCCCGGGTAATGTCCAACCCTCTGAACCACGAATTTTCGATACCTGTGGAAGAATGGACGAATTTTCGATACCTGTGGAAGAATGGAATGTAACCAGCTGCCCAAATCCTTAGCATCAATTTTTGTTGCCAGCTGATCAAACTAGCGGCACTATTCTGCGATGGTTTTGCTCTTATCTGACCGATCGTTTTTCGTATACGCGTGGTGAGGAAAGATGGCGGAAAACATGAAGGTTGCGTTCGCCAATTTGAATAGCAGCACCTATGAAGCCTGGAAATACAGGATGATGACATTGCTGGAACGTGAAGAGGTTGGGGATGCCATTGAGAAACCTAAACCGGAGGAGGTGGATGCAGCTGAGCTCCGATAGTGGATCAAGGATGACCGGAAGGCCCGGACGACAATCGCGTTGTTCGTGGAGGATAGCCAATTACCCTTCGTGAAGAAGGCGACTATCGGACATCAAGCCCTACTGTACAGCAACTTTGCTCGCTAAATCTTGGCAACCGAGGAGACTTCGAGAAGCACATCGAGGCGATCAGTCTTATTCTGTGTGGCGGGTGAGTCGACACGACTCGCTCTCACATACGTCACCTCGTATAAGGTGGCTCTCCGGGCAAATCAAATGGAGAGTCACCTCACATGAGGCGACAATCGTCACCTCGTCTGTGAGAGCGAGTCGTGTCGACTCACCCGCCACTCAGAATAAGGCTGGATGCAAGACTTTTTCGAACGTCTGGATAACGCTGGCGTGTGTAGTGGTTACCCGATCGATTGCTGAAGAGAGAAGGAAGCAATAAGCGAAGTTCGTTTGTACGAAGCTAAAATTCTGAAATATAGAAGTAGATCAGTCAAAACGAGGAACGACTCTGGACGTGTATTTACTTGAAGAACCATATGAGGGTTCTTATCCCTTTACCGTATCTGAGATTTTAAAAGTGGCGACAAGGATAAAGAATATAAATCTCGGTGAATTTTGATTTTTTTGGTGAATTTACTGCGTACAAACGGTAGTTTTATTGCAACCCAATTTAGTCATCTTTAAAGAACACCTGGAGAAATTTACGGGTATTCCCTTAGCTCAGTCAGTAAAGGCGCAGCTACAAAGCAACACCATGCTGGAGGTGGCTGGATTAGAATCCCGGTCTGGTCTAGGAATTTTTCGTTAAGGAAAATTCCTCGACTCCCTGGGCATAGCGTATGATTGTACTTGCCACACAATCATACTAATGCATCGAAAGCTGGCATCGAAAGCTCTCAATTAATAACTGTGGAAGTGCATCTAGAACACTAGGTTAAGAGCAAGCAATAAGCTAATTGTGAAATCAATAAGCTTGAAATGCTAAAGAGGAAGAAAGAAGGAGAAATTTACGAAACAAACTACGAGTTGTGGATATTTCTTTAGAGAAAACATTTTTTTTCGAACGCCATCTTCTATTATCTACACAGCAAAAACAGTTGTTGAATATTACACAGAATCAGATGCACATAGGTCATTCCATCGGTTGTGTAATATTAGGTTGTTTCGATGTACACAATAACATGACGCACTGCTTATCGATGTAATTTGGTTGATGTAAACGAGACAACGTAACTCATCGAGACAACGTGAATCATCACGACTTACTTCGTACTTCTTAGTCGCGACGTAAAGGGAGTAAGGGAAGGTCCATTAATAATGTCACGCAGTAAGGGGGGAGGGGGGGTATGGGAAAACGTGACGATCCATACAAAAACATTTGAAGGTCCATACAAAAAACGTGACAAGGGGGGTTACAAAAAGTAAATTTTTGCGTGACGTAATTAATGGACGTTCCCTAATCTATAACTTATAGTGTAAATGTAATTTTCGGATATTATTCAATAGAAAAAAAAGGTTTACACCGGAAATTAAAACACAAGGATGGTTTTATTAATAAACAATTAAATTGGAATTAAAAATCTGGCAATGCTTTCGAAAAACATGCACGCTTAGAAAATTTTACAGTATTCGGTAATTTTTTACCGAACTTTCAACAGCTGAACAGTTTGGTAATCCAATTTAACGGACTTCGGTAAAATTTGACAAGTTCCGGTAATTTTTTTACCGGAATACTGTAAAATTTCACCGAAATCGGTGAATCGGATTACCGAACGTTCAGCTGTTGAAAGTTCGGTAAAAAATTACCGAATACTGTAAAATTTTCTAAGTGTGTGAGTGATGAAATTTTACGATTTCTTGGAATGGTAATGACATCCGGGCAAAAGACAGAGGAACAAGATATCCGGTTGATGTTCTATGTAAGCAACATGTCTATACGAGTGCTGTCCAGTTAAAGTTCAACAAAATCGAAATGTGTTTCAGCGAGTCGTTTTTTCGTCCGGGTTTTCAGTTTTTACTGCGATATTTTCCGAAGCCTTCGTTTCGTTATATTGAACGGAAGCGGAAACTCTTCTTTCTTACGGTCGTCACCATCGTCGCCCCCGACAGAACCAGCCGCTCCACTAGCAAGCAAAGATGATGCACCACTACTTCCCTACACCCAAAAGTTGAAATTGTAGCAAAAATGCAAAATTGCAATTTTGCAGTTTTACAATCATATCTTGAGAAATCCGCATGATTCTGAAAAGGCAAATTTGCCCATCATGTTCCACAAAGCTTTTTATGGTATAAACATAGCCATGCAAGTGTGTGCAAGTGGTTATCGCTGTGTGCCTAGTGCCTCGACAATCGCAGCAACCGTTGGGTTTTTGTTCAACCGTCAACAACTTCTCAATATGGGTGAGACAATGGCACAGAACGCCGCTACACCATATTCCACTGTTGCTATTCCGCTGTCAAGTGTTCTATTTTTATCTGCACTCGTCATCACACTCCTATCGCCCTCTCATCAAGTCACCATGCGGTTTATGAAATAAACGTAGCCATGTAAGTGTGTGCGACCGAAATTTGCTTCATTGTTGTAACGTTGAGTGCCTCAAAAACCGAAGAAACTGTAGGACTTTTATACCATTCACCTCAACTTGTTGTGGTGACTGGATGGTTACAATGAAGAGCCGTCATGCTGACGGTCGCGGTTCGACTCTCGGTAGCGGATGGTAATCTTTTTTTTTGTGCGCCATTCAATTTACTACTACTAATCAACTGTACAACATCACGCACACATTGAATTTTTCTAATCGAATTGATGTGTTGCTTTTTTGCCCACGACTAATGTTGCTTTCTTTCTCCAAGTTGCGATCCATTACGAGAAAGGAAACCAAATCATGCGAAATTGCATTACAATCTTGCTTTTTTATTTTGGGTGTACACACTTAGAAAATTTTACAGTATTCGATAATTTTTTACCGAACTTTCAACAGCTGAACGTTCGGTAATCCGATTTACCGGTTTTCGGTGAAATTTTACAGTATTCCTGTAAAAAAATTACCGGAACTTGTTATATTTTACCGAAATTCGTAAAATTTGATTACCGAACTGTTCAGCTGTTGAAAGTTCGGTAAAAAATTATCGAATACTGTAAAATTTTCTAAGTGTGTAGATAATGCTGGGTTTGCATTGCTTTTACTTCCCGCATAACAAAAAACAATTTGCTATATAGTCAAAACTGTATTTCGAATGTAAGATATATTGTCACATTTTATGTTGTTGTTATCGCATAGTTTAATCTCAATTTCACCATACAACGTCTACATTAACACATATTGTTATTGTTTGCCATATTGTCATTGAAAGGTTTTTTATTGTCTGCACTCGGTCTGGATTATCTACCAACTTTATGGCATAGAGTACAGCAAAAGTTTTGTTCGTGAAAATTGCCATTATTTTATGGTAACCTAACTTAACCGCCTATTCAGCATATTGTTATTTGGCCATTTACCATCTGACATATTGTTAAAACTGTATAGGAGATTGTTAGTTTATAGTTATCAACTATAAGGGTAAATCTCGTAACAATAACGGAAACGGTCGTCAACAATGAGGGAAATGGTCCAGGAATGGTTTGTGATTAGGGAAGGTCCATTAATTATGTCACGCAGTAAGGGGGGAGGGGGGGTTTGAGAAAACGTGACGATCCATACAAAAAAATTTGGAGGTCCATACAAAAAACGTGACAAGGGGGGGGAGGGGGGGTTGAAAAAAGTCAATTTTTGCGTGACGTAATTAATGGACGTTCCCTTATGCGGGTTCCTTTTCTTCCACCATTGCTCGAATTATCAAAATTTTTACATTGGGTCCATATTCCGCACCGTCGGATATGTTGAAGTCTTCAGTCTTGTCACTCGCATCCGAATCATACTCAGCCGGAAATTTTTCTCGTTTCACCAGCACCTTGTTAAAATCAAAACCGTACAGATTGAATCTGCAGTGTCGGTACGTTTGCATTCGCTTCCAAGCATAACATCGGTTTTTCGACGGAGAGCATCGGTTCAGGTGACATAGGTGATTCACCACTTCTAATTTGAATTAAAATGGGTGATGAATAAAATCGCCAGATACACCTGCGGATCGTATACGTACCGATTGCAGACGAATATCTGTTCGTCTTAGAGGGATGGATGGCAGAGGGTTTTCAGTTTCCGCTTCCATTTCGTCATCATCTGTATACGGCTGATTAACAATTTTGCACGTTTGAAATGATTCAGATTTGCGATGCAGCGGTATCATGACCGTGATGGTTGACTTTTATCGAATTCGTTTTGAAGCCTAGCCTCCACGATAGCTAATTCAGTTTGTGTAAACTGTCAGCCTTATTCTGCGTGGCGTGTGAGTCTAGGCGACTCGCTCTCACATACGAGGTGACAATTGTCGCTTCGTGTGAGGTTACTCTACATTTGATTTGCACGGAGACTTGGGGTTTATTTTATCACCTACTAGTTGACAATATTTTTCAGCAAACAATAATGAGTGAAGAGGAGATATTTAAATATAGGTTGAACAACTATTGGTTCTGGCAATCTACACAGCAAAAAGAGTTGTTGAATATTACACAGAATCAGATGCACATAGGTCATTCCATCGATTGTGTAATGTTAGGTTGTCTCGATGTACACAATAAAATGATGCACAGCTTATCGATGTAATTTGGTCGATGTAAACGAAGCAACGTAACTCATCGAGACAATGTGAATCATCGCGACGTACAACATAGTCGTGACGTAAAGGGAGCAATGTAAAATTTAGTAAAAACGTAATTTTCGGATTTTATTTGATGTAAAAAAATTTGTACAGCGGCAATTAAAACACAAGGATCGTTTTATTATTAAAATTTAGATTGGAAATTAAAAAAAAACTTCCGGAAATAAAAATAATCCAAAATGAAGGCATGAAGGCCAAGATGACCTATTTGGGATAAAACAAAAAAGAAATAAATCCTAACCATTCAGTCACACTATCAATCAACAAACTCACATTGATGACTTGCGTATTCTTGCAGGTCAGCAGATCTCAGAACGGAGGGATGGCACCGTCTAGGATGAGTCGCGCCACCTGCTCACGGTTGCCACTGATGGTGAGGTTGCTGATCGCCCAGGCAGCTTCCTTTTGCGTCTGGAATTCGCCTTTGCTTAAGTTTTCGATTATCTTGAGCAACAGTCCAGCGTCGATGACGGCTTGCACCTGTGTCTGATTGCCAGTGGTAATATTTTACAGGAACCACACAGTTTCCTTGCGGATTTTATCCTGGGGCATCGCAGTTCAGGACAACCTGTGTCTGATCATTTGAACCGGTGACAATATTACCAACTGCTCGCAGGGCTGCCTTATGCACTTTAACCTCGACGTGTGATAGCAGGGGAATCAATTTCGGTACCACACCACTGTCGATCACCAGCTGAATCTGTTCGTTGCCTCCGTCGGTGAGATAGCTCAGGGCCCACACGGTGTCTACTAGGATGTTAATATCGGTATGATGGATCAGCATGGTCAACGCTGGCAGGATTTCCAAAATCGTATCAACCGGTGGCGGTGGGTCCTTGTTACGACACAGGTTCACGATAACCCATGTGACATTGCGCAGAAAAGGTATTGGAATTTCCGGCTTGATGAACGACAGCAGAGGATGAGCAACGCCCAGCTTGATGACGTAGTCGCGTAGGCAGGGGCCATCGCCTATGATGTTACCCAGGGCCCAGACAACTTGCTCGCACACTTTTGCAGCGGGGGATCCGAGCAGGCGCAAGAACAGCGGAACTGCTCCAGCCCGTACAACCTGATTGGTCTATGCCGATGTTCCCGATGCAATGTTTGTTAACGCCCAAGCCGCTTCGAACTGGAGCAACTGATTATCGTCACGCGAGGCAACCAACCAGGATCGGAAGAATTTCACTCTGTATCAAGGAATCGATCGGAGGATTTCGATCCGAGGATAGCAAACGACGTGCCGCCTGTACCGCTGCCGTCTTTGTCGGCGCTGTTTCCGGCCTTCTCTACCAGTTTGCGCAAATTGGACGGTGAAGTGTAGTCGTCTTCGTCTGCCGATTCGGCTGTTGTCTGCGGGACGTTACAACGCTTGAGGATGGTTTCTTCGCGTTTGTTCTTGCGTAGTTCAACAGTCATTTTTTTTTTTTTTTTTTTTTCTTTATTAAAGAGACTTTTAGCCTCCTGGGCTAGTTCGTCTCTTAGTTCAACAGTCACTTTATTGCGGCGGCGTCGCATTTCCTGGAAATAAGGGAAAGGAACAAGTTAGACATATGATTTTTTTAATGTTATGTGGACGCTTTGGGTGTTTACTTTGAATTTTGATCTTCAGTAGTGACTAACAAGATCGGACGTATCTGTCCATGACCGTGGCGGTTGATTTTGTTTTGATAAAAAAAAATAGTTTAGGAAGATGAAAAAAGAAAAGAACAAGTCTGGCAGTAATTAATATGGAACAACAGATCTGTGCCACAAAAAGTTTGGCATTGTTGCAAGATTTAATTTTACATAACAGCTTAATGCGATAAAGCATCAAAATCGTGTAATATTTAACATTTTTTGTGGAGTCCTTTATGTGCATTGGTTTTCGTGTAATATTTATGGTTTTGATATGTGGTTATTACATTCGTGCCACTAATAATTTTATTCGGATGTAATTTGAAGAGCGATGTAATATTCCATCAAATGGATGTTATTGTGCATCCTATTTTCTCGATTACATCAGTTTTTAATACGTTAGCATCAATTACGTTGATGTATATTACTTTTTTTTTTGCTGTGTACTTAAAATCGTTTTAAAACTAGGTTTAGCACAGAAAAAAATAGGAAACACTGTGCTGGACTACTCTGACAACCCTCAAGTTGAATAATTCCGTTCGCGTTAATACAAAAAAAAGAAGAAAAAGACACTTTGAATGATGAAAAGTAAGTAAAAACTGAAGCACGTATAACCTAGTGAAAGGAACAAAATTTTAATGGTTAAAAACCCGAAGTTCTAACCAATGTAATGCGCAGATACCCGGCTGCAGAAAGAACATAGATCGGATTTTCCAAGTAACGGATTTCTTTACGGATAGGCAACGATTTCCAACCGTTCGGATTCCTTGTTGTTGCTGTGGAAGCAGGATCTGTTGGAGAGATGCCGATAGGTCCATCTGATTTGATCCAGCATTGCCCAAGAAGTTATTAACAGCAGAGTTAACACCCAGATATAGTTGGTTGAATGAGTGATAATATCCAGCACCAGCAGCGGTCGTTTGGGTTAAGACAGACAAGCTCCGTTGGAAGTTGGGAGAAACTGAGTTCACAAATTGATCTTCACTGTTTGGTTCAGTTGTTTTAGGAGCAGTGGTCATGGCAGATAATTGACTGTTTTGCTCGAGGATCATTCTACGCTGACCTTGCAATTTTTTGCGGAGCAGTGCATAATCGATTGGGTGTGTATTTGAAGTTCGAGTTAAGTTGGAATACGCGGCGGCTGCGAAGCTTGATGTTGCTGTTGCTGTTGGTCAGATCCATTATCGGCGGTGTTCTTTATCAGCATGCGACAAAGGATTTCGGTCTGCGGAGTTTTTTTGAGCATCTGCAGCATGAATCTTAGACCAATGAACCCATTCTCTTGTCTGTTAGCGTGTTTTTACCTCGTCTCGTCCTTGAGATTTACCCTTGCCAATGTTGTTGCATGCACCTTTATCCTTGTCATGAGATCATAGTGGCTTCAGCCTATTTTCTAGGTGATGCTCCTGAGGTGCCTCCTCCTGAGATCGACTCATTTGTTAAGTACTGCAGAGCAAATAATAAGTCATTCATAATTGGCTGTGATGCCAACGCACATCATACCGTGTGGGGTAGTAGGGATATCAACAGTCGAGGGAAGTGCTTATTGGAATATCTCTCATCAAATAATATAGACATATGCAATAAGGGAAACGAACCTACCTTTTCAAATGCTATCAGACAAGAAGTCTTGGATTTGACATTGTGCAATAGTGCAATGTATGAACGAATTTCAAAGTGGGAAGTCTCTGAGGAAACGTCATTGTCGGATCATAGACACATTGTGTTCGAATGGAGTGGTGGAAATCGGTCAACTATTACATTTCGAAATCCGAGGAAAACAAACTGGGATCAATATGCACAACATTTAAACTCGAAGTTATTTACAGAAGGTGGAAAGATTGATTCAATTCAGAAATTGGAATCATTTTCCCAGAAGGTAAATGATACGATTTTAAATTCTTTCCATATTAGTTGTCCTATCAAGGAATCGTCCTCTAACAGGGATGTTCCGTGGTGGAACTCTAAGTTCGAACGTCTGCGTAAAACATCTCGTAGGTTGTTTAATAAAGCGAAAAGAACCTCAGATTGGACCCCCTATAGGAATGCACTTACTGAGTACAATAAAGAAATAAGAAAATCTTAACGAAGGTCCTGGGTTCTAACGTGTGAAAACATAAGTCGCAAGACTTCAGAGGGCTCTTGCAAAGGATCATACGATTGAACTTGGGAATCTGAAAAATGAGGATGGAGTTTTCACAAAAACTCCTAGTGAAACGTTAAAGCTGATTATGCAAACACATTTTCCCCTTTCAGTTTTGTGTGTAGATCCAATCAGTGATGGATCACTTGAAGGTGAAAAAAGTTCTACAAGTACATCTCAAATGTTTGTTAGAGCGAAAATTGCTGCAAATGACTTGGCTGACAAAATCTTTAAGAAAGCCAGGGTAGAAAATGCGTTGAGATCTTTTCAGCCTTACAAATCTGCAGGAATGGACGGGATATTTCCAGCATTACTTCAAAACGGCGAAGTAGTGTTGATCTCGCCATTAATTGAGATTTTTAAGGCAAGTTTAAGACTCAACCATATTTCAACTTCATGGACACAAATAAAAGTTATCTTCATACCTAAAGTAAGAAAGCGAGACAAGGCGCATCCTAAATCATACAGACCCATTAGTCTTTCATCAGTCCTATTAAAGACTATGGAAAAGGTGTTGAATGATTATATCAATTCAAATTACATGAACAAGCATCCACTATCTGAGTTCCAGTTTGCTTACCAGTCTGGTAAGTCAATAGTTACGGCACTGCATAGTGTGGTTTCAAAGGCAGAAAAAGTTCTATCGGTAAAAGTAATAGCACTTTGTTCTTTCTTAGATATTGAATGAGCTTTCGACAACGCTTCCTATTCATCTATGGCTCGTGCCATGAAGAAAAGGAACTTTGACATGAACATAATTAACTGGGTTCATACAATGCTCGTAAAAAGAGAAATCACTTCAGAGCTGGGAAGTTCGTCTATTACAATACGGGCAACGAAAGGTTGTCCCCAAGGAGGAGTCCTCTTACCACCTCTGTGGTCCTTAGTTGTAGACGAGCTTCTAAGAAGCTTAGAGGAAAAAGGTTGTAGGTTTTGCAGACACTATATTCATTATAGTGAGGGGAAAATTTCAGAAAGAATGCAATGGGCCCTAAAATTTACCCAGTCTTAGTGTATCAAGGAGGGCCTTAGCATTAATCCAGCAAAAGTAGTGATTGTAGCTAGAAGTGCAACTAGAAGCGGAAAAGAGTGTGCTTAGACTTAAACGGTTAAAAATTTTCAAGTCTGATGACTTAGTCGGTCACCTGAGCATTTCACAAAACTTTCAAAATGGGCCAGTGATGTATGTGAATGGAGGCTGGATGAAACCTGTGGAAAACCATGACATCCCTTACAAGATATGTGAAACGTCACGTATAGATTGGGAAGTCGGAGGTCCCACTGCTCGTCATGGCTCCATAAAATTCTTCACAGAGGGCTAAAAAACTGGAACAGAAACGGGAGCAGGAATCTTCGACCCTGGGGTAGAAATCTCAGTGGCGATGGGAAACTATCCAACTGTTTTCCAAGCGGAGATCTTTGCTATAACAAAATGTGTTAACGTTTGTCTGAAGAGAGAATATAGATATACAAATATTTGTATACAAGCGACAGCCAAGCGGCACTCAAAGCGTTAAGTAATTATAAATGTACATCCAAACTTGTCTGGGAATGCATTCTTTCATTGCGAAAGGTGTGCCAAGAGAACTCGGTAAATTTATTCTGGGTTCCGGGACACTGTGGCATTGAAGGAAATGAAAGGGCAGACGAGCTTGCTAAACAAGGTTCAAATGCACAGTTTATAGGCCCAGAACCATTCTGTGGTATATCAACTGTGCCATAAAAATGGAACTAAAATCTTGGGAAGAGCAAAGGGTGATGACCAATTGGTTGGTCACCGCAAAGTGTTTTCAAGCGAAAAGGTTTATAACAGAGCTCGAAAAAAATGACAGCCGTCGTGAACGATGAGTATAAAAAATATTCAGTAGCTAAAATTTTCGCTCCCCTCATTTCGTTCTATCAGTCACGCAATATATTCGTGTTCACTATTTTGCTATGCTCAGTCATTCCGTTGTCCTTGTGTTCCACACAACTCATTCACACCACAGCAAAGGACACGGCTATTCAAGCCTCAAGAGATTTTGGTTGCTTGACTGAATGTTCTGGTAACCAGTCATTCATTTTCGCGTTCGTGAGTGATTTTTTCTGCCACAGGATTTCAAGTATTCCCGAACTCAGTCAGGGTGCAATTTGAGAATTGAATATGATATTTTTAAGCTCTGGTTTATAATTCCAAATGTTACAATTAGTAAAAAGCTTCTGGAGCTCAATAAGAGAGTTTTTTGTACCTATACTAGTCTAGTAACCGGACATTGCCCGAGTAGATATCATTTGAAAAACATTGGCCAGGTTCAGAATGATATCTGTCGTTTCTGTAACATGGAACGTGAAACCTCGGAACATCTGCTTTGCAGTTGTGATGCAGTGTACAAAAGCAGACTTGAATTTCTTTACCGTGGCTATATGCAACCTAAAGAAATTTGGACTGCAAATCCTGGGAATGTGGTGGGTTTTATAAACTCAATTTTGCCTGACTGGGAGACGCGTCTTAGGCTGGTCACTTGACAAATGGTGATCTAGCTTTAAGATGCGAATTAGAATAGTAAACAGGGGTATACCACAAAAGTTCAACTCAGTGGACGCAGTGATTCTACTCCCCAACAACAACAAGAAATTCTTGTCATCCTGCCGAGAATTTCCAGCACGAGATTTGTACCGACGGGTGGGTTGGCTCCTCCATATGGAAAATGTAGCGACCTTGGAATCGTCTGCTGCCACAGGTCGCTGGGAAGAGTGCTGATTTTCTAAAGGATATCAGCTGATCGAACGTGTAGCGGATCGGAGGCGAATATATTAGTTGAGGTCCGGACAAAATGATAGCCGGCAGTTCGCAGCTCAAGATGGCTGTGTCAAGTTCTTCCAGCGGAGGATCACCTGCATTAATAAAAAATCACGAACTATCGTGGAATTACGAAATATATTGTTTAAGCTGGTACTTAAAATGTTTACCATTGTACCTACACCAAATAAATCTAACACCTTTCGAAACGTTAAAACTACAATATTCTGCCGCGTTAGCAGCAGTCCAAGCCAAACAGATGCGCCGGTTAAGTTAGCAGAACGAAGATGTCGAGGATTTGTAACATTTGTTGTAAGTGCAAACCTCAGTTTTATAGTAACTGGCATTTGACACACAACAAGCCGACCCAATTTTGATACCCGATCCAGTTTGGAACTGAATCAAAAACGAATTCGTTTGTTTTGACAAGAAAACATTATAGATCATTGCACGATGGCGTCATCAATGCAGTTTTCACAGTTCAGGGAGCTTGTTTACGTGGACTTAGAATATTTTCGGTAAGATCGGTTTTAGATTTTGTGCTCTAAATTTATAACGATTGAAGTAAAATTGCTGGCAAATAGACACAAGTGCTTATTATTACATCATTCTCTAAATCTACACACTTAAATCCATAATTTCAGCTCGGTAATATTTTTTACTGATTTTTCTCTGTAAAAATGAATTTATACTGAGAGAACGGTTTTTTATACAATATTTGCAGATTTCTGTAATATTTATAACTGATTTTTCTGTAAAACATTATAAAATACAGATGTCGGTAATAAATGTAACCGAATACCTCGGTATCACAAAAAAACTCGGTACTTTTCGTAAAATCAGTAATTCTGTGAAGCGACCATTCAGCAAACAAAATATAGCTTTACCGAGCTATCGTCAATATGTACACCAAACTCTCAGTTCTGGCTGGTTCTATATGAGGCCATTTTTAAAAAGTTCACACTAAACGCGTGTACTTCGGCGAGTAAAAAGTTATACACTTTGTCAATGGAGGTACTTTAAACTCGCTGGCTGAAGTGGACATGCATTTTTTGGTTATCTAACCGAAGATTCGGGCCGAAAGTATGGCGATTTTCTTCTAAATATACGCAATGGTAAGTCTGTTTAATCATTTGGATTTCTTCACATCATTTACTACGTGTTTCTAGACTTTCTTCGAACGTTGGCCATAATCCGATTGAGGAATCCGTTTCGTGATAATCAAAAGTGAAACAGCATTCAAGAAAAAACAAGTTTTTCCGATCGATCCAGTGAAGTTTCAAACACGTAATCTGAAAATTTCTTTATATTTTGGTTTAATTTTTCGGAGCGAATAAAAACTGAACTCAGAACAAGTGTCTAGCCTGTGAAGGTATTTTTATTATCGCCGCAAAATGGGGTTTAAATTACCATTTCGTTCAGTATTTGATTTTACAGATATTCCGCACTGATTTTGCGGATTTGTCAGTAGTCAATTACAAAGAAACGGTAAAATAATACTGAGGTTCTCGTAGTTAAAAATGAATGGTTGCGTCATGTTCGGTTTTTTTGAGATTGTTCAGTTAATTTTGAAGATCAGTTCGGTATTTTTTGACATATTGCTAAAGGTTATGCAGTACCGAGGAATCGGTAGTTGAAATTGATTACCGAGGTGACCACCGAGTGGTCAGCTGTTGAAAAATCGGTAATTTTTTAACTGAGCCCGGTAAAAATAATTAAGTGTGTAATCGTACAGAATCCGAAAAAAGCAACTGAAAATTTTCGATTGAGCGGTTCAAATTCTAACACCTTGTAAACAAGCTCCCTGAACTGTCAAAAAAGTGAGGTTAATACATTCGGTGCAATGATCTACACGGAGAAAATCAAATATACTATACAGCATAAATTCTATGCTAAAACCATATTCGATCTATCCAGTCATTGGAATGAATAAAGCAGGTTTATGCATTGATTAGAATAAATCAAATATATGCATTCCAATGTTATTATCAAATTTATGCATTCCAATGCTTACTTTGAATATACACACTTAGAAAATTTTACAGTATTCGGTAATTTTTTACCGAACTTTCAACAGCTGAACGTTCGGTACTCTGTTCGGTAATTAAATCAATTGCCGAACGTTCGGTATTCGAATTTTTCGATGAGCTGTCAAAAAATACCGAACAGTTCGGTAACGGGAGATTTGATGATCTGTCAAACGCTACCGTACAGTTCGGTAATCTTTGTAGTCTGGTACCGAAATGTTTCGGTATTGTTGTTTGTTTTTATCGTTAAACACCAACATATTCGGATGTTATTGTTTTATTAAACAAAACTACATTTGTTGTTAATTGTTTATTTTCTTATTTATTCTTGTTCGGATATATGAACTAAAATCTAGACTAAAATATGATAATTAATGATGCAAATCCGGAAACATATCCGGAGACATCTTCCCGCCAGTAGGAGAAACCTGTAAACAATTACGGAAAACCTCGATGAGTCGAGGATCCTGCGTACAACTGCTGGCGTACCTGCTCCATCACCGTTAATTTTGGGTTTCCGCCATGAGTAGAAAACATTTTAATTTAAACCATCCACACCACCTTCTGAAACACAACCGATCATTGGAACCACGAGACTTCATAGAAAATGGCCTACAGTTTGACATATAATAATACTTTACCGGGCCCCGGTAATTCAGAGTTCGTTTTACGTTTTGTTCGGTAAAGTGCTTACCGTATTCAGTGATTGTTTGTTTTTACCGTATGGATTGTATTTTTTTCTACCGAATACTGTAAATAAAATACAACATAACAGATCGTTCCGTAAAGTGTCAAATTATTTATGTTTACCGAAAAATCGGTAATACTTTATGTTTACCGAAGTATTTCGTCATTTTTTTTACCGAACAGCAAAATCGAGTTTACACACTTAGAAAATTTTACAGTATTCGGTAATTTTTTACCGAACTTTCAACAGCTGAACGTTCGGTAATCGAATTTACCGGGTTTCGGTGAAATTTTACAGTATTCCGGTAAAAAAATTACCGGAACTTGTCAAATTTTACCGAAGTCCGTTAAATTGGATTACCGAACTGTTCAGCTGTTGAAAGTTCGGTAAAAAATTACCGAATACTGTAAAATTTTCTAAGTGTGTAAGTGTGTATGCATTGCAATGCATATTTGTGTAAATATATATGCATTCCAATGCATAAATCAAATGTTTGCACAACAATGCATATTTAAAATTAAAATTAGAAAAATTAGGCAAAATTATCAATCAATGTGAGCAGATAGTAGAGTATAGAATACACGCTTCTATAGTTGCGATATGTTAGAAGTGCTGTTAAGGTGAATCGCTGCTCCATGTATTTTCTCCTATCTTTTATCCCTCTCTCTCGTAATTTAGTTACTAAGCATCAGATTCAAAGTAACATCAATTCTAAATGTTGATGTAATGGCTGCCGTTGAGAATACTTCAGTCTAAGCCCTTAACACTCTCCTTCCATGGTAGCGCAGGTGATCCACAACTTCATGGACGTTCTCATGTTTGTCAATGTACAATTTAATCATCAGTTTTCGTTTCAGCGATTTCTCCGGCTCATTTGGTTTGTCCATATGTGTTCTTTAGATTTCAACTAACTATTGAAAAACAATGAGATACTTTTGGGTCTAAAACAAACGTTTTTCAATGAATTCGATTACCAACAACGACGTAATGCCATGTTCAGACTACGGTGCTGTAACATAATACAAGGGTGTTATAAAATTTATCAACACAGCAAAAAAAAATGTAATATACATCAACGTAATTGACTCTAACGTATTAAAAGCTGATGTAATCAAGGAAATACGATGCATGATAACATCCATTTTGTGGAATATTACATCGGTCTTCAAATTACATCAGAAAAACATTATTAGTTGCATGAATGTAAAAATCACATATTAAAAACATAACTATTACACAAAAACCAATGCACATAAAGAACTCCGCAAAAAATGTTAAATATTACACGCTTTTGATGCTTTATCGCATTTCGTTTTTATGTAAAATTAAATCTCGCAACACTGTCAAACGTGTTCTTTTTTTTTTAGCGTATTCGTTTTTGATTCTCACAGCACCGGAAATTTTCTTCGTCGTCGCGGTCGTTGCTCACTTTCATTAATACCTATCAATCCAAATTCTTTGTTCAAGTGCTTTCGCGTTCGAAGTGACAATCGGGAATACGAGTTTATAAGCCCGTGGGATTTAGAACCGGTGGACGAAAATCGATTGCCGCTGGAAGTCAGTGGTGCCGTTCCTGTTTTAAGCGAGGTGCTCCGTGCTACTTTGTTATAGCCGACGCCGGAAGAGTGGTCTCGGGGTGATCGTGATGCATCCTGCCGGCGGATCATTGCCGGATTGGAACATGTACTTTGAAGCGTTGCGATTTTTATTCTTATTATTATTATTACTTATGTGAAATGATATTTGTTTTAGGTTATGGGCTTCGCAATAGCTGACCTATTCTTGGCTCCAGTGGATTTCATCATCTATCCTGAATATGCCTTTGTCGTAGAGTATCCAATCGATTTGAATACAATAAAGGCACGGTTCGAAAATCACTTCTACCGGCGCATTACGTCGGCCCAATTTGATATGCGCTATCTGGCCACCAATACGGAAAAGTTCAACGAGTCACATAGCAACATCTTCAAACATGCTCGAATCGTGACGGATCTGTGTTTCAGAATATTGGGGTAGGTTAACTCGGTCAATGGCTGGAAAAAAAATTAATTGTATTTTCATTCTCTGCTTTTTAGGGATATTAACGATGTGGACGTTCCTGCGGTATACCATCAGCCCGTCGAAACATATATCTCATCGGATTCGGATAGTGACAGCAACCGACCAGGACCATCCACTTGCAGTAGCAACAACAACAGCAGCAATTGTCACCCACCCGCTGGTTCAAGAAGGTATGTGCGATAGTTTGGCTATTGACTATTGATCAATAGGCGGCCCAATATTGTTTCTTTTTCTTTTATTTATAGATCTCGCCGACTGGTTTCCGAAGGTGACTGGCGTGTCGATTGTCGAGGATACGACTCAGGTGAGATGTACGATCCGTATAAGAAGAAACGGCGGAAGAAAGCCAAACCAAAGAGGGCAAAAAATAATTCTACTAAAAGTGCGGTTAGTTTATCTACACCCAGGAAAAAGCCGCCCACTGGTACGCGCGAATCCAGGAGATAACATTTTCTACCTGACCAACAAGCACAATCATAGAGACAGAGAAATGGAACAATTCCTGCTCTGGAAGTCCCCGGTGAAATGATAAATATCTCCGGCTGAGTATGATTCGGATGCGAGTGACAAGACAGAAGACTTCAACATATCCGACAGTGCGGCATATGGACAACAAATTTCGATCATGCGAGCAAAGGAGGAAGTAAAGGAAATGATAGTGGAGGCAAACAAAGTGAAAGCAATGCAAACAACCTGCATGATCTGGGGGAAGTAGTTGTGAATTATCTTCTCTTGCAAGTGGAGTTAGTGAAGTGGCTGGTTCTGACGAGGGTGACGATGGTGACGACCGCAAGAAAGAAGAGTTTCCGCTTCCGTTCAATGTTGAGGTCGAAAAGGATGAGAACGAGAAGAAAAATAAGGATGAATCGACGGCTTCGGAGCAGTGCCGCTGTGAAAAAACGACATATCCGCCACTGGCTGAAACAAAATCTTGTTAAAATAATAATAAAGGAACATATTGTTTTAATTTCCGCTATAACTGTTTTTTTAATTTCATTGAATAATAACCGAAAATTTCATTTACGTTATAATTTTCACATTATTTCCTTTACGTTGCGACTATATAGTACGTCGCGACGATTTACGTTGTCTCGATGAGCTACGTTGTCTCGTTTACATCCCCCAAATTACATCGATAAGCAGTGCATCATTTTATTGTGTACATCGAGACAACCTAATATTACACAACCGATGAAATGACCTATGTGCATCTGATTCTGTGTAATATTCAACAACTTTATTTGCTGTGAACACGAAAAACGTCATCAAGATAGTCTTGTATCATGTTACGACTCCGCAGTCTGAACAAGGCATAACAACAATTGTTCAAGTACTTCTTCCAAAAAAGCAATTTTTGCATCACAAAACTACTAAAAACCTTCTGGGAAGGAAAGCGTTGAGGCAAAAGGTAATGGACTTCGCAAAATGCACGCGCGTTCAGTAAACAAAAGAATATTAAATTTGCACAAAATCGTCTAAGCTCCTAAAGTGCCTAAAGTATAAAACGCCGGTAACGCAATATGCACGGAAAATAATAATTATCTAAAATGTATTGCAATGCATAAAATATATTGATTCAATGCATACTTTTTATGCATTGCAGTGATTTAAAAGGAATAAAGCGTAGAAAGGGATATATAATATGCTTTTAACCATTTTCGATGTTCTCCGTGTATAGTCGAGATGAAAAAAAAGCAATAAAAAATACTGAAGGGTTGCTAGATTTAATTTTACATAACAACTAAATGCGAGATACCATCAAAATCGTGTTATATTTAACATTTCTTGCGGAGTCTTTTTTGTGCATTGGTTTTCGTGTAATATTTATGTTTTTGATGTGTGATTATTACATTCATGCAACTAAAAATTTTGTTCTGATGTAATATGTAGAGCGATGTAATATTCCATCAAGTGGATGTTATTATGCATCGTATTTACATGATTACATCAGTTTTCAATGCGTTAGCATTAATTACGTTGATGTGTATTACAAATTTATATGCTGGGTGATATTCGTGAAAATCGGAATACTTTTCTTGGCGTTTTCCAGGAAATCTAACCATATATTTTTTTTTTTTAAATTATTTAGTTCATATATCCATGAACCCAACGCGTGGACAAAGTTTCGTAATGCCTGGGACAGACATACAACGTGGTCATACATAGCGTGGTACTCCCTTAGTCTAATACCTGGTTTTAAGTACTGATGGATTAAAGTATTTGACGGTTCGTACAACGCTGTACGTTGTATGTCTGTCCCAGGCATAACAATCTGAGCGACTTCGGCCATGTGCGATAATAAAAAAAATCCTCATAACAGAAACTGCCTATTTGCCCTGGAGTTTAAAATGTTTGATATTTAGAGTTTAAAATCCTCACATCAAATTTCACTGTAAGCCCTATTACCTAGTTAGAAGTGTATTGTATCAATACTATTAATATATGTATATACCCTTTTTTATGTTTTGACTAGACTGTCCGGATTTAATTTAATTGGCATGCATTCAAATTTGGTAATGTTTACCAACGCGCGATTTAAAATACATCTGCCCGAGCAGCAAACAGCTGATCAAAACGCTTCAAATATTCTATCCGACTCACATTGCATCAGTAAACTAACAGACTTATCGAGTGAAACATGGCTATCAGAAGAAGGAGTGCGCTGAGGAAATCGTCGAAAATTAAAGATTGCATAAGGTTTAAGGTACCATCATTTAATGTCCTTTTGCACGTAAAATACAGCTTGTGTAATTATGTATTGTTGTTACATTTTAATCTTCTTCTCCGGTGGAGGTTTCATATCGTTGCGGGATTCTTCTTTGATTCCTGGTATAAGCATACCTGAACCGACCTCGTTGGAATTGTTTGATCCATGTTCAACGGGTTCCTGTTTGATGTTCACCCCGTCTTGCCCATCCGTATTGTTAGAATTATTTCCATTTTGATTCTGATGAGATTGATTCTGTACCTGGTTAAATTGAGGAAGAGGAAGCGGAAATTTGCGCAGTAAATCACCTAGAAGCATATCGACTCTCTGTCGCTGAAACAATGAACTTGGTTCTTCTTTGGCTGGCGTCTCCTTGGTTTTTTCTGCCTTGTTTTTTTCAGCAACTAGAAAAAATAACAAAAGATTCACTGTTACAATGCAAGGTAAGTATATAAGTATATTATACTTGTAAATTGGACAAAGGATTCAGCCCACTTGATCTCTGTTTTTTTATCTGCTTTCAAGCATAAGTTAAAATTACCTTGCTTTCCGAATGAAAAATCACAATCTAACTTTGTGCCCCGACAACATCCTTACTGTTAATTAGTTCAAATCGGAAATCGGTACAAAATGCTTAAATAGTTAACGCGAGTGAATTCACCGTATTTTTTTCCAATACATCCCTCATGCTTGGGCTGCTTGAGTTAATTGCTTCAGAATTTCTTTGATCCAAATGAATTGAATTTCTTTTATGCAAGCCATCATCTCACTTCATAAGTTGTCCAATAGGATGCGCAGGCTGGTAGTCAGGCTATTCTGCTTCCTCAGTATGGAAAAGTGACACCTTATAGAAATGGCAAGTGGGTTAATGGTGCGGCTAACATGATGGAGGTATTGAGGTAATAATGGAGGTACTCAGAAACCAGAGCGACGAAATTTATGAGTACGTAGAGGACAGACACAAAACAGCAGCAAATGAAAACGTCAGGAGTGCAGAAGAAAAAGATAACTCGGCTTCGTCGAAAGCGAAGTAATAGCGAAGCTCTGATTGTTGAGGTAAAAAGAGGAAAGATCTACGCTGAACTCCTCCGAAAAGTGAGAGCTGATCCGGAGCTGAAGGAACAAGGGGAGAATGTGGACGCACCCAGAAAGGTGAGTTGCTCTTTGAGCTGAAGAAGGATCATTCCATCAAGAGAACAACCTTGAAAAATCTTTGGTGAGGAACCGGTAGTAAGAGCTCAATCCCAGGAAACAATGATTATTTATTTATTTATTATTTTTATATATATTCCATCTGACCTAAGGTGGTCGTAATGATTTTGTTCATGACGGGGAAAAGCCGTTTTTGATTTGGCGTAAAAACCCCATATCTTTTGCAATACAGTAAAAAACAATACAATACAATACAAAACATTGCTTAGTTGCACATTCATAAGCATAATTAAAATAAACAAGATTACAAATGTAGAGTATGGTCAAAGTAAAAAATAATAAACATCCATAGTTCGGAGCAGTCCTCGTCGTCAATCAATTGGAGGAACAAAAACTTGTTCATTGATCTATCCTTCTCGTAGTATGTCATTCTGTTAGTCTGCGCTTGAATGTTGCCAGAGTACAATTGAAGTCGAATAGAAAATAGACAACTTTGAACCTAGCTGACATGAAGCGGATAGGGTCATGAAGTCCATATGATGAATTACGGGGTTCAGGCATCACGAAGTCCCGTTGGCGAAGCATTCGTTCAGGAGTGTAGAGGTTGAACTGACTTAATAGCTCCGGTGAGTCAATTCCACCTGTTAGTGTTTTGGCAACGAAAACAGCTTGCGCATGGATTCCTAAATCGATCGCACCAGAGCACAGTACAAAGACCAAAGGCAGAGAGGATCTTTAAATTCACTAGATATTTTAAAAATGAAACCCAGCTGTCGATTCAATTTGCTGATAATATCGTCGTAATGCAATCGATAGGTTAGTGCCGAATCCAGAGTGACGCCAAGATCAAGAACTTGATGAACACGTTCATTGCATAATTGTGCGTGATCGGATTGAGCTGGCGATGAAACGAAATGATGTTGCATTTGTGGATGCTTAACGTCAGCATGCTTCGGGTGCACCAATCAGCGAACTGATCCAACAACAGTTGCAGAGCATAGTAGTCCTGGATAGTTTTAATCACCATGTAGATTTTGACGTCATCAGCGTAAAACACACGGCAACCTATTTGAACGGTGAGCCTACGGTTTTTAAGGTCGATCTGTGCACCAGCATCAATGTTGCGTATGCTAAACGAGGCAAATTGTATGAGCTTTGTCGAGGTAGATCTCTTAAGAAAGAAACCATGCTGATCCGTAAAGACGTAATTCATATACGAGTCGAAAAGTACCTCGTTCATTATGATTTCAAAAATCTTTGATCGAGTGCATAGATGTGAACGAGAACACAACAGAGGACGAACTGTGGAGGGCGCTGAAAGGGCACTGGGCAGTTGAGGAAGGCGTAGTAGCACACAGACGGCGGCGATACATCTGCTGTTGCCAATAGACTGTTGGAGTCGGGTCGAGTAAAAGTTTGAAGGACAGTGTGCTCACAGAGAGTCATCCATCGAGTTGCAAAGGAATTGGAAAGATGCTTTAAGTGCCTGGGTTTTTAATCACCAGGCAAGGAACTGCTAAGGCGCTGACAGATCCGATATGATCATGGAGCAGTTTCACCAGAAGCTGGATGCAATGGCCGAAAAGCTCATTGGAAGAAGACCGGTCGTCATCGGATAAGACTTGGGCTGTGGAATGGGGCAGCAGATGTGCCGTAGGTACCGCCAACACTTTTCACAAGGACGATCATGAATCGATGTTAACTTCTGTAGTCTGTCGCTGATGACCAATATGAAATGGAGAGTGTGTGAGGAGTATACCCGGCGACCATCCGGCGATACGGTATAATATCGGACAACAAAATGTCACCTCGATTCTCCCGGCGAATCGCGACGTGGCGGTGGTGATGGACGACAAGAAGAAAGTGAGCTCCGAGGTGAAGTTCATTTCACACACCAAGTTACCCAAGAAGGAGCTGTTGTGGCTGACACGGTCGTCGGTCCACTACTCGAAGCGACCGTTGGAGATGGAGCGACAAGGATCTCTTTGTTGAGGCACTTCAGTTCAAAAGGAACTTTCGAACCGAAATGCGTACGACCAGACGAATAGTTTAATTAAGTCATGCACCGCAACTATAGACTAACTCTAAGACCAGTAGGTCCCGAAAAGTACGATTTTTTTACAGTATATAGTCAGTACTAGCACATCGGTCCCAAGCTTAATAATACGCCCCTATTAATGAACTCACACGAACACACTCTCAAATACTCTGTCATTTTGCATCGTATAGGCCAATTTACCTACTGGATACGCTCGGGGAACTGTTGGAGATGATCATCCTCAACAGGCTGATGAAATTTACCGAACGCGAACACGGACTATCGAGGATGCAATTCGGTTGCCGGATAGAAAAGTATACGGTGGATGTTATTCGGACAGTGTTCGAGACAGCCATAAAGTCGTCCAAACAGTAGCCGAGAGGAGAAGCGATCGATCGCGGCAGAGTCGCTGATCACCTGTCCAAAATTCTGAAGAGTTACTTTCAACAACAGGTGCTGATCTACGAGACGTTCTTTGGGCGCAAATCAGTGAACATCACAGCGAGATCCGCAAGGTTCCATCCTTGGCCCAACACTTTGGAATGAGATGTACAATGGAGTGCTGACGCTGAAGCTGCCTAATGCTGGCGACCGAAGCAACCGGCATAATTGAAAAATTGGATGCTGGAGGTCAAGCTGTAGATAGCCCACCACAAAACGGAGGTGCTGATGGTCATCAACTGCAAAGTGGTACAGTGGGCAGAAATCACCATCGTAGGGTATTTTATAGCTTCGAAGCGCATGCTGAAGTATCTGGGTGTGATGATCGGCGACCGGTTGAACTTCAGCCATCACGTAGATTGTGCGGTAGTAAGTGGCGTCTACTGACTAGTGTATCATCATCGATACCTAGATATGGAGGTCAAGCCTGGGTTGCAGCGCTGGGAACCAAGCGAAATCGGGTGAAGTTGAACAGTACGTTCAAGCCCATCGCCATGTCGAGAGTGCGTACAGAACTACTTTATCGGAGGCAGTATGCGTCATTGCCGGAATGATCCCGATTGACATCACTCTTGCAGAGGACTGTGAGTGTTATAAGCAGAGAAATTTCCGAGAATCCGGATGCTGGTGAGAGGATGGTAAAAAGGCAGCGACAATGGTTGGTGGATACGACAGCTCTTACCAGATCTGTCGATCTGAATGAAAAGGATGCAAGGAGAGATAAACTTCTACCTTACGCAGTTTCTGTCTAGCCATGCTTACTTCACCGGAACACGTGGCTGCACACGCGAAGCGAGATGTTTGCCACAAGCCGAGCAGATACCAGCCCAGTTAATGTCGTATATCGAATGAAGAAGTGCATGGAATGCGACACAAATCATGTCGACTGTACAGCGAAAATGGCGGGAGAACCAAGAAGCGAGTGGTTGAGCGGAGTTGCGGATTGTCAGTTTCGGGGGAAGATTGAACGTCGGGGAACTCTCCGTCGTTGTATGATAGATCCGTAGTGAGGAACTAATCGCGTCGATTGCATCAGCATGTGGGAGTAAGAATGGCTCCCTGGGGTTCGGTTTCGAGAGAACTTCCACTGCCGGGGATAGACTACTTGTGTCGATTGCGTAGAGGGTGGGAGCTGAACGACGCAGAAAGTGGACGCAAAATGTCTCAACCAAGGAAGATGGAAGCTAAATGCTTCAGGCAAATTATGGGAGCTAAATATCTCTATAGTAGTCAAGTGACCAAGACCCTCCATGAAGTAATGGCCAGTAGTTTTGATGGTGCAACGAGGACGGGGGTTTAGTGGGATCAGAAGTCGGCCTTTTCTCACGGTCGACCCTGGCCCAATCTGACACAGTGCACGATGACTAAGTGCAGGCCTTTGTGTACGGAGTTCCCTAGACCTTAAAATAAAATAAAATAAAATAAAATGAGCATGAGCACGGTTAAAAATAAAATTAAATTAAATGAGCACGTACACGGTTGCTACTCTGTTATGCTGTATTTACACAAAGAACCAACATATGATTTTTGGGGCTAACATGTCTTCTACATTTTGTTTTCTAAATGTCATGACATTTTTTTAACATTAAGGTGAATCGCTGCTCCATGTATTTTTTCCTATCTTTTATCCCTCTCTAAGTTTAAGTTTGCGACCTTGCTATTTCAAATCAACAAATCTCGATTGTTAGTCTATGAAGATCGAATCGAACTCCAGCAGGTTGCTCACAGCAAGTACCGTGACCTGCCTTAATTCCACGCAGCGCCTAACACCGCGCATTCAACATAAAATAAGGAATATTTTGAGATTTTAACTGACTATTTTACGAACGATTACCGCAAATGTTAGAGAGTATAACCAACTTCACTAAGGCACCACTATTTTGAGGTCTAGTCAAACGCGCACGAATTAAAAAAGTAAAATACAAATTCTTGCCATGAACTGCAATTTTTTTGCTCAGGCTTAGCTGAGTGGTTTTGGACGCGAAAAAAAGTTTAGTTTATTTTTTTTAATGAAAATCATGCAGGTATAGATAATCGATTTAACATAAAATTCACTCAATAATTTTAGTTTTCGTGCATTTTTGTTATCAATATCTTAACCACGGATTAAGGGCATCGCCAAATTTATGCTTTCCTAACTCCGTGTTTGAGTTTCTGTTCCAGAATGACTCTGAAAAAAAAACGAATTCAGTACACTGTGGTTTGGTTGCACAACGCTTAGACCTTGTAAGAAGTGGAGCCACCATCCGAGCTGCCTTTCGAATGTTTAATGTACCGGAAAACACGATCTGCGATCAAATCAAAAACCGGTACACAAGTTCACATGGAGATCCGACAGTTCTTAGTCTTGAGGGTGAAAATCGTTTTGTCAAATGAACTGTTGACATGGCCAAAGTGGGATTCCCTATAAACACCCAACACCTTTGAGCTAATGTATCTCAGTACCTAAGACAGATGAAAATCAGGGACCCATTCAAAAATGGAGTCCCAGGAAGAGTGGAATGCCGGTTTTGGAAACGCCATCCAACCGCTTCGCCAAGGGTGCCAAGCGCTCTGCCTTAAAACAGAACCATCATAACCGAGCAACAAGTGAGACGATGGTTTCAAGAAGTTTCTTCATTTATTAAATAAAGTCATTTGGAGGGACCAATGAAACATCCAAAGCAAACCTCGAATATTTATAATCTTTAATAAAAGAAACAGAAGTGATGTGGATTTTGAAATTTTGAATTAATGTTCAATAAATAAATGATAAGCTGATAAATAAAGCTCTGGAAACTATGCTTTGACTATCGCTAGAATGATAAGCATTTTTAATATGAAATTTTAAACAATCTATAAGAAAAAAACATTACCACGGAATTAGGCTCTCTGTGCGCGGTATATGGAACTCCATGCTTGAAGTGCGCGGAATTAGGCAAATTAATGTATTGAACTATTCATCAATTTTTTATGTTTTACTTTTACAAAGCAACATAAATTATATTTTTGCTTCTTAATGTACACCCTACATAATTGAATGACTTTTGAAGAAATACAAATTGTTGTGAATTCATTTTATAACGGTTTTCAACTTGAAGTGTCGCTAACCTCACGGTAATAGGGCATGTCACGGTAAGCATACAAACTGATGTGATTAAATTTTCAATATCTAGTACAGATTCTAAGTTGGGGGAGGTAGCTCATCAAATCTTCCGGTCCGCCTCTAAGCATCTTTATGTGAGGTACCAGGTGGGTTTCCACCAATTGCCTGTCGATCTGCCAATTTTGGAAGACGTCTGCATTGATTTATCTCAAATTATAATAATCCGTCCACTATATCACAAAACATTGCGATTGGTTGAGCGGATTGGAGATAATGAAATCATTGGGTATAGGACCAAGTCTCCCCCGGGTGGTGCGAAAATGATGAGCTTAGTAATAGAAGCGTAAAGTTGCCGGAAGGCACGAAATGCTTCCAGGGACGCTAAATCCACAAAATCCTTCAATTGTAGTTTACGGTTTAGATTGCTCTTTGGGACGCTCAACGTGCTTGTTGCGGATGTGAGTTCCAGTATTAGGGTTGTTTGTAGAATGTGCACACTTTCGGTAGTCCGGTTTGGCGTGGGATTTAACCGAAAACCATTTTTTTTTTGAACAGATAACTGCGAAGTTTCGCCGGGGCCCTTAAGGTGGGGTTGCCGAGCGCTCGGCTGTTGAGAGTTCGGTGGAATTTCGCAGGTTTCTGTGGGAAGATCTGGGTGTGTAGTTGTGCACATTCGGAGTTTACGGAAGAATAGTGCTTCGAGCATCTAATGTGAACAGTTGCGTTGATTCTTTCTTATTTAAAATTTTCTTATAGGGTTTGGCGCGTTATCTATAGTTTTCGGTGTTTTGTTTTTTTTTTCGGCGCCGCGAGTGATCGAGTCAGTACAGAAAAAGATCAAATGACGGTATGACGGTAAATAATTAAAACATCCATACTATTAGTTCACCATATTTGCCGTATCACCACGGTGTCGATGCCTTGTTTATAACTGCTTTGATATCGGTTATAGGGTATTATTTTAATTTCGGTTATCTGTTGTTCGGCGAGGCGAGTGATAATGTGAGCACGGAAAAACAATAAACTGAATCCTAGAAAGTGTGAGCTGTTTAGTGGATTGTTGATAGAGGGAGAGGAGGGATTGGTGTTTTCCGTTTGATTCCGACTACCTTTATTGCTTGTCTTGACGGATGCGCGTGTTTCGTCTGCAGTGTGCGGACTTCTTCGGTGTCGTGTACTAATAACTCGACCAGTCGAGTTATTGGTGCACGGCACTGGGAGGTCTGCGCATTGTGGATGGGGTACGCGTGTCTGTCGGGATGGGCGGTGGGAGTGGTTGGATTTTGGATGGAGGATACTAGTTTTTCTTCTCATTTCCAATAAAGCTGCTTCTCGGTGAGATCTGGTGCTTCGCCGGGTGTGGTGGGCCGGTGGTGGGTATTATTATTAGTTGTGATCTAAAGTATTCCTTTGCCATACTCGCCGGTCCGCCATGTCTTGGAACGGGTGAACCACTATCCCATTGTGTGATTGGCTGCAATATCTTCCTTACTGTTGATATAGATCGATCCAAATTGACTATCAAGCGTTAATATAAATTTCCTTGTTTTCCTAGTGAGAAACCACCAACACACTTTGTTAGTGGTTTATATTTCACTAGACAGGTAACATAATAACTCTTAGTATCTTTTCAGATAAATGGCTAAGCTCTTGAAACATCCGGGGGACTACAAGGATTTCGCTTGTATCTTTGTTCTTAGTTCTGTTTCTTTTCAGGCATCAAATAGTTTATTTCTACCAGGTTTTGAAGACAATATCTAGTGTCCTGATTTTGTTTTGTTTTGTTTTTCGTTATGCTTGTCTCTTTTCAGTCACAACTCCTTCTCTCTAAATTTTCCCTATCAATCTCCTCCTATCCCTAACCAATGCACGGAAGCTAATGGGACAACGGGGCCTGTTAGTGAAAGTGGCGGCATGCTATACGGATTAGTATGCACACACGCTGAGGCTAAGTAGGTCCTCACTCAGCTTAAGTGCAGATCGGCGGGTAGTTGCCTGCCAGGGTGGGGATTGATCAATAACAATAACAATAATATCTAGTACAGATTCTAAGTTATATGAACCCGTAACGCTGGTAGATCACCTTTTCGTGGTGCGTTACGGGGTATCAGATCTACCACCGAACCCTAGTCCGAATTAATTCAAACTAGGGAACATATTTGTTATTTGTAGTCAAAGGAACATATTTTAGTCCTTACTACATTTTATGTCTTATGAAAAGTGACAATACTCGTTTTGCAATTGTGCGAGGATGAGCTTAGAATAAGTAAAACATGGTTAGTCTTCATTTATGTGAATTCTCATTGTCTATTTGATGTTCTATAGTTCGAATTGGTTATGACTAGGGTTCTGATGCATGGTCAGTATCGGAGTCATAGTTTGTTTTCTTTGCAATGAATCTGATTTTGACTGATAAAGGGGCGCGCCTTTGAAGAGTGCTCTCACTCCTCAAAGGGTTTAAATAGCGGAAACTTTCAATAAAATTTGATTCATTGCCAACAAAACAAACAATGACAACTGTAACAACACCGAATACCTCATCATTTCTCAATAGTGATGAGGTAAATCGACATGCACTAAACAAAGGACACGGGATATACTACAATAGATCAAATTACTGGTCTCAGTGGTTTATGTCCCGAACAGAGAAAAAAAAAAAAAAGTTATATGAATTGTAAATGTTGAGTTAATGGCTGCCGTCGAAAATGCTTCAGCGTAAGCCCTTGATATAAGCGAGAGAAAGGGGAATATGACCATAGAAATCAAAAAAATATTTTTTTTTGTCTTTAATACGACACCGCACATACTATCTCATAGCAAAAAGCAAAATAAAAAAAGAAAACGGAATGTTAGTGCTTTTTGCTTTTCGCCTTTTGGTCTCACAATATTACAACTAGCTTAAAGGCTGGTTTACAGTTCGGGAAAAGCATCACGGGATTTGGAAACGGGATTTCACTCGGGATTTGACACGGGAAATTTTCCAGATGACGTTACTCCACATTTTTTCCACAAGCAAAGTTTGCGTCTCAGATTTTGCGTATTGCTTACATTTGTGTAAGTTTTATCTTGCAGAAAGCATTGAAAAATGGACAGTTTTGAAGACCGCACCGGATTTCTCACAAATCTTTTGAAGTCTTGCGTTATCAAAATAAATGCTAGAAATTTATGAATTATTTTATTCAAGTTTATTTTAATGATGTATGGTTATACCTAGTCGATTCCCTCAAAGCATCCCAGTACTTCCGGCACTCCTGGACAATGATGGAATTACTTAGGGACGATAAAATAGTACAACTGATTTGATAGCAAATAGCATCTTTAGCTGTTTTGTTGTACCAAATAACAAGCAAGGATGTTTTAAATTTTCTTGGCAAAGAGCAACTTTAATGCAATCTCCTTGTTCCGTTTTGTCGTTTTTGCTACGCGGTTATTATTATTTTTTTTTTTGATCGAACTCTATATTTTCTTCGTCCAATATTTCATCCTGGGTTAGCTGTTCATCAATTTTACCCTGACTGACAAACCCATCAAAGTCTACGAGCAAATCAAAATCGAAAAAAGATCTTTCCGAACACTGCTGACATTTTAACATTTTTAACCCTGTTCGAGTTCAAACTTTCAAAATCCGCCAGGAAACAAATCCGAATGACTTTTTCCCGCCAAAGAAGAAGTTTATAGAGATGAATTTTATTTCCCGGAGTAAATCCCGCGAATGGGTTTACACTTCGGGAAAACTGTTATTTTTGTGTAGATTAATTTCCCGCCACGGGAATTCAAATCCCGGGCTCCATTTAAAACACACAGGTGCGCAAATCCCGGGACGCTTTTCTCGAACAGTAAACCAGCCTTAAAGCGGGATGTATAGGCAACAATTGCTAGCTTTGCCCAGTGACTTTTTTTCAGAAGTAAACCGTTACTAGATGTGAACCTTTACCATCACTGGTTGAGATAGAGTCATTTGAGTAAACCGAAATGCGAAATGGGTCAAATCGAACAAATTTAGATCGTATTACCTTTACCCACATTTTGACTTTTTTTCCGAACCAGTTTTCAAAGATAACATTTCATAAATTTACCAATCAAATTTGTAATTTGTTCTTACAGAGTTTTTTTTTGTTATTTATTTAAAAAATATCAAGTTTCTGTAGATCTTCTTTTTAAATGGCATGCACTTCAGCTAGCTGCACCTTTGTAAGTACTGTTTTTAGATCTTGCTGCAGCTGTATAGCGTCTCGTTGCGAATCCATGCGAAAATAACATTATAAATCCTCAGCGAATGCCTACCGAAAAGATTCCAGCAAAAGGATAATAAAATTACAAAAAGAAAATCACTACCTTGTGGAATACAAGAAAAGGCTGTGAACAAGCGGACATTTCAATATGAGAAAAACTCAAAGACAGGAAGTTTTTATTATTAGACCCAATTTCGCCTAAAAATTTAGAAGCGAGTGAAACTATTATCTCTGTTTGGTTTGCTTGAACAAAGTTGGCTAGTAGAGTACGATTGTTGATCATTACTTACGTGCTTTATTAGAAGAAAAATCCCATGAATAACCTTTGCTTGGATGATATCGCGAATACGAGCTGGCTTCTTCAAATGCACTTTGCAGGTGATGCACTGTTGATAAAATTCTCGAGTTAAACACACTTGCCAGGTCTGGTGCTTGGTATACGGTTCCAGCAATAATATAATAATCTGCAAGAGGCGTTGCTTCCGACGGTGTGTGTCTGTGCTGTTTCCGGATGACGTATAGAATAGGATCTTGAACATGCAATAAAATGTATTCTACTCCAGTCATGTTGCTGAAAAAGACAAGTAATTTTAATGTACCTTTAAAAATCCATATATGCCAAATCAATAAAATGTATAAAATACTTACTTCAGTAAGTCCAAACTTTGCCGCTGCATGCGAACGATTTCATTGTTGCAAGTGCGATCGTAAAAGGGGTTCGATTTTTCCGAAAAATAATCCATAACATTTGCCGGATTTAGAATGGGTATCCAGTTCGAATCATGCCAGGAAATCCACAAAGGATTTTCCTGGGCAATTGGAAGTCCTAATCTTCCTGGCATCATTAGTATGTAGTATGTACAAGCCAAGACATAAACAAACAAAAACAAACAAAGAAACTGTTACGAAACATACACGCTAAGACAAGAAAACGGAAAATTCGGTAAAAAAATACCGAAAACCGCACAAAAGTGCACATACACGCTATTTCTAAACAACCCAAATTTGAGTACGATGGATTAAAATTTGTCGGAAGTATGGCTACCCAAAAGTGAGTAAAGGTGGTTAGGAGTAACACGTTGAAAAATAGCAAACATCGGTTGGATTCAAGCCGATGGGGACCCAAGTAACCACGAGGCTGTAATAGCATGCATATATAGAGCATATGTATTACGTCTATTGCATCATTGAAGTTGGATTAAAGCTGAAAAGGGCCCCACTAAGATCGAACTAATGCTATATCTTTTGTAATGCCATAAGACATTGCTAAAGCAGCATTATTGCATTGGTAATGCATCACTACATTCTTAAGCTAATCTAACGCTTCATTACTTAACAACTATTGAATTGATGTTATCTCGCATTGCCAATGTTGATTTTGGGTTGAATAAGTGCAATAATATAATGCTTGTGGTTACTTGGGGACTGTTTGTCATCTTACCACTACAAACTTTCTTTACTCAATTTTGGGTAGTCATACTTCCGACGAATTTGAGTCCATCGTACTCAAATGTGGGTTGTTTAGAAATAGCGTGTACACACTCGTTCAGATCTTCTCTAAATAGAGTAACTTTCACTCAGTTTCGTAATACCATGCTAAATGTCAAAAACTGAGTAACTTAGGGAGTTATTGGGGGTTAAAATGACTATTGCAGTATAGTGATTTTAAACCAACTATGACATGGTCAAAACGACCATTAAAAATAGTTGATCCAACATTTGCCATAATGTCGGAATAGTCCTTGTTACCATGATCATAGTCAAAAATGCCATGAAAGTGGTAAATTCCACCATTTTCATGGTTATTGTACCCATTATATGCAATAGTCATCCTGACCATGATTTTTTTTTCTCAGAGTACACGGTAATTCTAAGGTGGTCATTTTTTGACTACACACTTAGAAAAATTTTCAGAGTTCGGTAATTTTTTACCGAACTTTCAACAGCTGAACGTTCGGTAATTTGATTTACCGGATGTCGGTGAAGTTTTACCATAGACTAACTCTAAGACCACTAGGTCCCATACAAAAACGATTTTTTTCTTGGCTCAGTCAGTACTAGCACATCGGTCCCAAGCTCAATAATGCGCCCCTAATAATGAACTCACACGAACACACTCTCAAATATTCTTTCAAAATAACACAGCAAATCAAAACAAAGGCGCAAATATGTATAGAAAGGAGCTTGCTTTAAGGTGTACTTCGGACCAAGGGGTTCTACAACAGTGAACCAATTGCAAATCGCTAGTTGCATATTGATTGTTGGTTTTACAGTATTCCGGTAAAAAAATTACCGGAACTTGTCAAAATTTACCGAAATCCGTTAAATAGGATTACCGAACTGTTCAGCTGTTGAAAGTTCGGTAAAAAATTACCGAATGCTGTAAAATTTTCTAAGTGTGTACATTCTACATTTTTATGAACATCCTCCATACCTCGCTCCATTACGTCAAAAAATGCCTACTGATAATAAAGAAATGGGTTCTTGCAAGCCAAACCTAAATCCAGTATCATCAGGGAGCTGGCGAGAAGTCATTTTGCTTTAGCCAACATCTCTAACATCAAAACGTCAAAAGATTCATTGTTTGTAAACAATACTGGGGCTCATACCCGTAGAAACAAACGTCAGACGGGCCTTATTCAAATAAGGCCCGCGATATGTTGCATACTGTCAAACGTTAGTAACAAGGATAGGGTTGCCAAGCGGTTTGTTATATGATGTAAGAAAAATCTAAAGCTACTCAATAACGACATTTTCAGCAAAATAAAAATAAAATTAAAATAATACCCTTATTGTGCAGTATTGTACAGACCACTCGGTGTCTTCTTCTTTTTTTAAGTTCGGTTCCTCAATACCCATACGCAGAAAAAAATACCGTGATAACAAACATATTCCAGGTAAACTTAAACATAAACTTAGTTTATTCTGGCCGCAAACTATGTTTAAAACCAAGTGTCATCGATGTTTGGAACCAAACTCATGATCATCAATGATAAGAATAATCGTACAAATGTTCGAAACAAGAAAACAATATTTTTGTTTTTTAATAATATTTGGATTCTATTGGTTGCGCTCTAAATTTATTTTATTTATTTAATGAATCTAGGTTACTTTTGTTTTGGTTTTGGCTTGAATGCCAACAGGTTCCAAGAATCGAGCAAATAACCTACCGATTGATGCGACGGTTGGCTCATTTTACGATCGTCAAAAGCTTGCCTCGGCCTCATTCTGGCCATATTCTCCGGAGAGTGAAGTGCACGTTCAAATTCGCCTACCTAATGAATGTATTGTTGACACTATCAACACAGCCATTTAAGCTTGAATCTCAGCGTGTATAAAACTCCGCAACCGTCAGATTAAAAGGAATCGCCAACTGACAATAAGCAACTAGCAAAAAGCACATCTGTCAGTTTTGTTGCCGCTATGTGGCATCTAATTTCACGTAAAACATCGTGACAATATTGGGTGGCGTGTGTCAGCGTGTGACGAACGCCGGCGTGATATTTTGACATGCTAGTAGATGCCGGAACTTCACCACATCAGTGGGCACCTCGATTAAGTGAACTACGTGGCGTTAGTGAGGAAGCTATTGCTAACGCTGGCGATTCCTAGAGATTTGAAAATCTACACAAAGTTATCGATTTATTTTGTTCTTGCTTAAACGTCTGTCTGTGTTAATAGCATTATTAACACTAATTACCCGACGGCAGTCGATTCTGCTGGCAGCCGCTTGCGACCGACGCCAAAATGTATGGAGAGGTTTTGATTTTGCTCGATTGTTGAAAACCAAAGTCATTTAACACCATTCAAATGTTTAAGCAAGGAAACCGGATGATTTTCGCGCACCTGAAGCACAGAGCAGACATCCAGGCTCGAACATTTTTGCCCCAATTTACTGTGTAAACTTTTAAAAGCAAACCGTTGGAAAAACAACGCCGCCTAGTCTAGGTTTCATCAAACTAAAATTGACAGGCTATCAAATCTCAAGGTGGGCAAGTAGCGCCATCAATACACGATTCACCAAAACTAACGGAAACGAGCTGTAATTTTAAAATGGCAGTTACATAAATTTTCACACGGTGGGCACTCCAGCTTGGATGTCTGTTCTCTGTGCCTGAAGGTCTAACTGGACTCGCGAATGAATTCTTAGTTTTTGAGGAATTGATTAAATAATGATTATTAATGATTATGATAGAACTAATAGTCTAGCCATAGGTTAATTCTTCACAACATGTACTCAAAATTACTATGTTCAACCATTTCCTCATTTCTTTACTTTCAGAATGCTCTACCTAAGTGCCCCACAGCTACAACCAATTATTTCTTTGTTTTACCAATCCATGATAAGAATAAGTACTATAAGCAATGTAATCGGCAGATCAACTGTGAGTGGGGACGCAAAAGAAAAATCGAGCTTAATAAGTTGGAGGCGACTTCATCATTACCGTCTTACATAATCTTGGAAAGTGCTCGCTCAGATCGAGTTAATGTGATTGCGTACTGCTCTTTGTCCAAGATCCCATCATGTGCCAGAAGATGTTTGCTAGAAGTAATTGTAAGAGACGACCATTGCTACTATCTTAACATCGAGAATATCTTTGTTGAAACCAGAGATTTTCAAGTGATGAAATTAAAATTTAAGTATAGTTTCTATAAATCAAAAATAGAATTCAGAGAAAAGCAAATTAACATAAAAGAATATCAATATTATGAACAAGAGCAGGAAAAATCTTTAGAAATGGTAAAAAAGTTTTTTGTCACCAGAAATCCTCGCGATTGGATCACAAAAGAGCAGAGTAAACTAAACGAGGATTTGTACTTTCAACGCCAAAACTACTACTATTATTACTTCTATAATGAGGACGAAGATGATGACACTTACTACCAGCAACGGAGTGTAAAACAACGATGGATTTATGATGTGAGTATAATTTACAAGTCATTTTGCATTCGCGTTAAAGCTTTAATTCAATTGATATGGATCAGCGATGCTTGAAGGGTGAGTCGATAACTATTGCGACACTTTCAAACATTAGTTATTTTTTTTATACCCGACCGTAATCATCCAAATTTTGCCCAGTTTCTCTTTAATGTGTACTGCAAAATTCTGGGTAGTCACATTGCGTCTTGATAACACCAACAATCAATATGTAACTAGCGATTTTAAATTGGTTCACTGTTGTAGAACCCCTTGGTCCGAATTACACATTGAAGCCAGCACCTTGTTATACATATTTGCGCCTTTGTTTTGATTTGCTGTGTTATTTTGACAGAGTATTTGAGAGTGTGTTCATGTGAGTTCATTATAAGGGGTGCATTATTGAGCTTGGGACCGAGCTTGGGACGATGTTCTAGTACTGACTGAGCCAAGAAAAAAATCGTTTTTGTATGGGACCTACTGGTCTTAGAGTTAGTCTATGATAACACTCTCAAAGGTTTAACAAAGGTCCCCGAAACAGATGACAGTGGACCAAACAAACAATAGGAAACTAGCAATTTGAAATTGGCTCACTGTTGTAGAACCCCTTGGTCAGCAGCTCGAGGCGCAGAAAGTACTAAAAAATCGTTCCCAAACTTAATGATTTGCCCAACAATCAATATGAAACTAGCGATTTGAAATTGGTTCACTGTTGTTGAACCCCTGGTCCGAAGTACACCTTGCAATAATTCTTTCGCTTTCCAATTGTGCAACAAGGAACCGAGTTTTAATAGGTTCAGAAGTCGGTCTTTTCTCAAAGGTTGACCCTGACCATACTCTGACACAGTGCACGAAGACCAAGTTTAGCCCTCTGTGTTAGGCCAGTCCATAAGGATTTTCCGAACATCGAAAAAAAAACACAAAAGAAATATTCTTTATTTTTATAATAATAAAATTTGGCACTTTATATTGTGATCTATATAAGATAAGATTTATTACAATAATTTTTTTCCGTTAACAGGGTCCTCCGCCCCCGACATCTAATGAACCTTACGTTGTGACGCCAATCCACCATCATCCTGAACTGAAAGAACAATGCGTTCGCTTGATTAACACCGAATGGCCTAGATCACGTATGGCTCGTTTCATGGGTTTCGAAACCTCTACAGATACTCTACCAATTACGTTGGTGCTTGCTCAAATGATTAATGGAGAAAATGTGGTTCTCGGACACGCTAAATTGTCGCCAGTACTTGGTGATACCGATGCTGCATATCTGGAATCGGTTGTCGTAGACCAACGCTATCGTGGCCGTGGTATTGGAACACATCTGGTTACAGAAGCTGAACGGTATTGTAGCAGAATTCTCAATATTGACAACGTGTACTTATCAACCGACGGACAGGAAGTATTTTATGCTAAATTAGGTTACATGTTTTGCAAAGCTATTAATCTTTTTGGCACGAACGCCACAAGAAAGACTCCCAGCAAAAAACATTGGATGAAGAAAGTGTTATCAGATTGGGAAGAACAAGGAACAGAAGAGAGCAGAAATCTTAACGCTTTAAGTATAAATGAATGCTTATATCCTAAAAGTTGTGATTATGGAATGGACATTTGTAGAAAAGTTGAACATCCAATTTTGAACATTAATGAACTGATTCGTAATATTAGACGCGTTGTTTACAATCATTCATTCAAAAGAGAAGATCCGATTTGTGATTTATTGTTGACAATGCATTCTATTTGATAAATTGTAAATGATATTATTCATTAATAAAACAGTATTGAATGTATTTTTTGTTTATGTTTATTCAAGTTCATACTACATTTGTTTCAACATTCACCATATCAGTATCAGCAAACAGGTTTTGTGCACATACCAATAACTTTTCCAGCGTGTTGTTTATCAAATAATGATTCAATCAAAAACTTTCCTAAATCCAATTTTGAAATGGAACGGGTTAATCCTGGCGATTTATCATACGCGATTAAAAATTCTGCTGATGGCTCATCTGAAATAAAAAAGATTAAAACTTTAAAGTATTGAAGAAGATGTTAATGATGAAGGTTTCGACTGTAATTCACATACATCGCCCGTTTAAGCCCACAATTTTGGGCGTTTCAAAAAAAATCGAATTAGATTTAAAAAAAAATAATTTCAATTGGGAAATAACTTCATTTAGATACTTCGACGTTTTTAAATAGTATCCACGAAAAAATAATTTGTTTGGTAATCTCATTGTACTACAAGTTGTTTTCCTAAAATGCGCGATGTTAGGGCGCCTGAGGGTGTAAGATTATTAGTTTTTAGTATTTAATTAAAAATGTAATGTAAAGGGCGCCGGATAGCGTAGTCAGTAAACGCACGGTCTACCAAGCGGGAGGCGGTTCGATTCCCGACCGGTCTAGGAATTTTTCGGGTTGGAAAATGTCTCGACTTCCCTGGGCATAGATTATATTTGCGCTTGCCACACAATATACAAATGCATGCATTTGTATTGAAGAAAAGCTCTCAATTAATAACTGAGGAAGTGCGCTTAGAACACTGAGTTGAGCAGCAGGCAAAAGCTCGTTTTATGAGCGTCAAAAAAATACCGGAAGAAGATGATACGATGTTATAATAATAAGGCACATCCCAAGTAGCACACTACAGTCATAATTAGTTGACGTTACTTGATTATGACTTAGCAAGTCATATTTATGTTATCTCGACCGAATGGCAACAAGTGTGCTTATAGGGATGCATGAATAACATGATATTCAGGGAAAATTGTTTTTTTCAAGAGTAAATTTTCATGCCACACGCTATTTTGAGTGACTAAGATTGCATAATGAATAAACTGACTTCTGTTTCAACCCACACAAAAAATGATTAAGATAGAAAATTTAATTCGTAAGTTCAAAATGGCGCAAAGCTGTTAACAGGTGATTTTTGCGCAGAAACTATATTTTAAAACTAAATCAGGGAAAATAGAACAAATTATTCAGCATTTCCACGAAGATTGAGCCGCATCGATCGCTTCGATAGTGCAAAAGTTGGCTATGATTATTACGGTGTTGCGTGTTTTTATTGCTGTTTGTTGTTGCTAGCTGCTTGTGGAAAAAACTCATTACTAATTAGTGTAAAATGATATGCCGCATGCCCAAGTTTTTTTGTCGGAACGAAAAGTGGTCATTGGTACCGAATTTTGGATGTTCTGGATACTGGTCATTGTGCTCAGATTACGTTTAAAAAGGTACTCTGGTATTCTCAATCTTATTCGCCTTTGAGAAGTAGCCTTTGATGATATGTCGCAAATGGTGTCGGAATGGTGTGTGGTCATCCGAAACCGGATTCCGGATGATCCGGTTGCTGACAACTATGGCTAGATTACTTTTGGGAAGGTGCTACGGTATTTAATCACACTCGGCTTAGCATATCAATGTAAAATGATGTCGCGCACCCATGTTTTGTTCGAACAAAAAGCAATCTACCGAACAACATTATTTATCACTGAGAATCCATTATGGTCCACAATTTGAGATAAAAAAAAATACTTTATCTGAATCCGGAATATCTCTGTGACCAGCGGAAGTATAGCGTCAAAAATCGGCTGAGAAATGAAAAAGTCATGATTTTTATTATTCAGCAAACCGTGAAGTTGAAAACGCTTCAGTAGACTTCTATTCCACTCAATAAGAAAATCCATGAATGAAATATTGCATTGATATTAATTCGAAATTTTGATTCACGGATGATTCTCTAGAAGGCAAATAGATGATTCACATGATTCAAAATGAATGTGGATATTGCGTGGGTCACTTTGATTGAATAATTCATTCTCTAGCTTGGCTGAAACATGGCTTCATTGGTATAAACAATCAGCAGAGATCATTTGAAATGTTTCCATGCGATTGTGATTCATCGAAAAAGAAAGGTCGAAGCAAAACACGGAATCGGCTGTAATCTTGCACCCGATTGAATGTTTCCATCCTTGGCTGAGGGACATTTCATGCTATTTATTGTTTCTTTTTAAGGTAGGACTACTTTTCTATACCATTTCAAAATTGTGGTGTCATTTCAAAATTTTGAAAAATGAGAGCATTACGCAAAAGTGCAAGGTTTTTGAACGCTAATAACTCTCGTTTTACTAAACAGAATAATTTCATGTATACACCATTTTATCAGGAAAACTTACAAATAGTTTTGATTATATTTTCAATAAAGTGCTATTAGTATAACTAGTTCATATTTTAAGTTAAGAAAGAGCTTCGTTTGCTCCCATACAAATCGGCATATGAACATGTTGAAAATATGGTTTTCCCTTTCCGGGTCTTCAAAAACGGGTGACAAATCGTTCAAAATGTCTGTTTCTTTTTCTTTCGATAAATTTCATTTCATGTTTAATACAGCCATATCACCCCCTCTCTGCAGCAAAATTATTTTGCTTTGTTGTCGGTGTCTTGATTTAAAACTGAAGTCTCATGAAATCTGCTTCGTACTGCATTCTCGTGCCTCTTTTCTTTGTAGGCAATGCTATCAACGCCAGTATAAAGCACACGATTCGAACCAAAATGATTTTATTGGGATTTATTTATTCAAGCAGTGTTGCCACAGGTACAGATTCATCTGAAAAGGTACAGATTTTTTGGATTCTTTTGGTAAGATTCTGTACGGTACATTTTTATGCAAATGTCAGATTAGTACAGATTTTTGCGCTCCAAAAAATATGCGCATATATATAAAATAAATATTTCCTTATATCCCACAATTTCACCAATACGTTTTGTTCTTGTATTATTTTTTTCTTTTCGTGTTTGACGGCTACGATCTTCGTCAATCACGCCTAACCACTCAAACACAATTCTCGAGTAATTCATGATTAGGGCCTAAAAGCCATTTGTAAACAATGACAATGTAAACAAACACTTATATCGTAGAACAACATTCTTCTACCAGATACTGCTTTTATTTCACGAGCGCGATTTAAGATTAAAAAGAAATCGACATTTAAAGTCATTGTTTACAAATTGCTTTTAGGCCCTTAACATGAATTACTCAAGAATTATAATGGAAACGCAACGGCAAAAAGCAAGTTTGACAGTTGTTGCAAATAACTGTGATTTGTCCAACTAGAATCGGCTTTGATCGTCTTCTTTCCGACAGGCAGGCTTACTCAGATCGGGCTTTGCCGTTTGTCGTTGCCGTTCAACTTCAGTTATTATTGTGTTTAGGCCATAACGCACCCCCTCATATGAATGGGATTGTAATAAGAATTAGGTTTGTGAAGAAGGTATGCCGGTATGGGTATGAATGTGTAGCAACGGAAATGAAAGAGTAAAAAGGAAAGTGATAGACAGTTGGTTTACGTCTCGAGAGAGATTGATGAACAGTTCGTTTTCTATTTCTTCACGATGTCGCGGAAATTAACATTGACGGATTACTTTTCAAAGACGGATAGAGAAAATAAAGGTATATCATAGACTAACTCTAAGACCAGTAGGTCCCGAACAGATACGATTTTTTTCTTGGCTCAGTCAGTACTAGCACATCGGTCCCAACCTTAATAATACGCCCCTAATAATGAACTCACACGAACACACTCACAAATATTCTGTCAAAATAACACAGCAAATCAAAACAATGGCGCAAATATGTATAGCAAGGTGCTGGCTACAAAGTGTACTTCGGACTAAGGGGTTCTACAACAGTGAACCAATTTCAGTTGCATATTGTTTGTTGGGTATATTCTGCAACTATAATTATTGGCAAAATATACACATAGATTTAATATTAGAGCCAAAACAACCGCAAATCCAGGTTTGCCTAGTGAATCGGCCGGCAATCTCCAAGTTGGATTAAATGCAGCTCAAATCGACACCGATATCCAGAACGGTACAGTTGTCATTTTGATAGTTAATAGGAAACTTTATAAATTTCTAATCATTTTAGCAACTGATGATGCATCAAGCAACCCCGTGAGTGGAAAACAACATTTACTTTAACTCTATTGACAAGCTCACCGACGTTCTACGGACCATCGATCCGGAGTCGAAGGTATTAACAAAGATTACGCTCGGAAAGAAGCGACCGCCCTTGTTGATGGCGTTTTAGCAGAAGAACAACACGAGGAACTAATATCGAAGATGCGACAGGGTACTTTTGCCCTGGTCATCGGCGAATCAACCGATATAAAAGCAATTAATACATTGGCAATGGTGATCCGAACTTGTGGCGAAGACGGAAACGGAGAAATTCATGTATGAGATCAATTTCACTCACCTGTTGCGCTAGGGGGAGCTGACCACAAGAGTATTTACAATGAGATAATTGATCAGTTCCGAAAGAGCGACACACCATACAAGGAACGATTGAAAGGGTTTGCGTCTGATGGAGCTGCAGTAATGATGGGGGTTTCAAATTTAGTAATGCGATTGTTGAAGTCAGATTGTCCGGATATAGTTGTTGTCAAGTGTACTTGCCATTCACTTGCTCTGTGTGCTAGCTATGCTTGCGAAAAAATTCCGGACTCCATGGAACATCTTCTGAAGGACATTTATAGCTTCATATCAAACAGTCCGAAGCGAACTAGTGAATTCAACATAATTCAGGAAATTCTCGACCTCCAACCGTTGAAAATGTTACACCATTCGGCTACCAGATGGTTATCACTAGAGGCGGTGGTCAACAGGTGTCTTGCTAGGTATTCCGAGTTATTTATGTTTTTCAAATTCCACTCCAATATCGACAAGAATCAGACCGCGTGCCGAATAATAACATTTGCAAGACTCGACGACCAAGCCGTTGCTGCTCTTTTTGGATTACATTTTACATTTCGAAAAGAACCTGAAAAACGAAAATATGATTTATGTTGGGCTAGCAGCGGAAGAATCGATGACATTGATGGATAGCAACAGGCAAAAGATTTTTCGGGGCATATGTCGAAGTTTCTGCAACAATGATATGTTGTAACTTGAATGTGGGGTATGTGTCCCTTAACTCAGCCTATTATGTAACGATCGATTGCATTTTCCATTATAACTCATAAAGCTCTCAAGCTGTAAGCGAGATTCAACTAGTTAGACACTTGCTAAGATAAGTTTGATAAGACATTTGGTAGAATGTATCACCAAAAGTTACACACCTCTTTTTTTAAGTCAGAAACATTCGAGGGATATGGGTTTAATGTCGGTCTATAGGCACCAAATTGGGTCTACTCATGGATGTAACTTCGTCCCATTCGATGGATTTATTACAAAATGCAGTCGTTGTACGATTTTTTTCTAGTTTTTTTAATTGAGGCATTGCTAGGTGTATTTGATTTACTTAATTCAACATTTCACAAATCAAGCTCAAGTAAAACTGCCTCGAGACACTTATGTGATGTTCATATATGATTTATCAGCCATTCAATAATGAAAATATTATAATTCACTATACAATGATTTTGTTCCTTCGGTTTGTGTTTAGATGATCCGCTTGAAAGTAAACAATTTCAAATTCATGCATTTTCACTTGAAATTTTACCAATAACAACCTTTTTATTACGTTATTGATACAACAGGCCATAATTGGGAACATACAAAAAAATATGTCTCCATCATTGGGTCTACGATTTTCTTGTAAAATCATTGTTATTTTAGCTATGTGATCAAGTAGTTTGTAACGTGCAACTATTTTCTGCACATCCAGACAGCATTGCTCGCTTTTTCAATTCAATTAAACCAAATTTAGATCACTTGAAGATCGTGTAGATCATCTGTTCAGCTTAACCAGTGAAATCATGATGCCCCAAAAGTGCAAGAAATCGAAAATTACGCGAAAGTGAACAATTATAAGATGATTAATATTGTCTCAATTGCTTTAGATTACATCGGTCATCCTAATAGCAACGTGATTTTGTTGATTATCGCTAAATGAATGGTACATATGGTACATAGGCCGAATCAAGGAGCTAGGCTAACATTACATCCCGTTACCCTATTACAACAAAACACGAAGGAATACAACAAAATGTTGAATCGATTATAGGAAAGAAACAGGTTGCAGTGAGAAAATGTTGTGATTCGCACATATGTTGCAACGACCTTTTTTTCATACTTTGTCATTATTGCAACACACTACCGATAACAACATTTATCAGCAAAAAAAGCGACAATCAGTTGTTGCTGTCTGACAAATTACTGATCTGAGTAATTATAAAATTATTAAACCTGAAGAAAAATGCTTGTATAACATCACACACTGAACAAGAACGAACATTATCTTCGGCAAACTTGTTGCAAGTTGGTATTCTATCTGGAAAGAAAGACATGCGTTTCTGTCCTGATTTTCAACCCAGAATATTCTGCACATGAAGAAGTTCAGAACTTAGCATCGACAGTTGTACTTAACGCTTATCTGGAATGTTCTGGGTCATACCAGATTGTTCATTAGTTCAAAACTTTGGATCTCTAATTGAAATTGTAGCTTTTTAGATACATAAATGTACGACATGTATTCAAGTATGTTCATAGGATCTTATGGAAGGACAACCAACATTATGAGATAATCTGGGAGGTTCCCGCATAATCACAAACTATTCCTAGACCATTTCCCTTATTGTTGACGACCGTTTCCGTTATTGTTACGACCTTTACCCTTATAGTTGACAACTTTAAACTAACAATCTCCTATATAGTTTTAACAATATGTCAGATGGTAAAAGCCCAAATAACTATATGCTGAATAGGCGGTTAAGTTAGGTAACCATAAAAAAATGGCAATTTTCACACTCTATGCCAAACAGTTGGTAAATAATCCAGACCGAGTGCATACAATAAAAAACCTTTCAAAGACAATATGGTAAACGTTAACAATATGTGTTAATGTAGAGGTTGTATGGTGAAAATGCGAATAAACTATTCGGTGACAATAACATAAAATGTGATAATATATCTTACATTCGAAATATAGTTTCGACAATATAGCAAATTGGTTTTCGTTATGCGGGTTCTAAGTCATCCAACCTGTCTTGGAGTACTGAACTTAGTATCTATAATTGTAACTGTAGCTTTTTCGGCCATACAAAGTTATGATATGTTTCCAACATGAATACACGCTGTGCTCCGAGATTCGAAGATATTGACGAAACCAGTTTAAAAAATGCACGTCTCTTGGGAACTAATTTCTGTTTCTCAGCAACCACTCAACCGAATTGAGTGCCAAATTAGAGGTATCATGGTCTCATTGAATTCTATTGAATTATTTTTGATTCGGATATCTGGTTCTGGAGGTAATGCGGCCCAGAGAACTTTATTAAATGTTTCTTGAATTGTTTACCTGTTTTTGGATATATGGCCGGAAGAAGCTCCGAAAAACGCGGATTTTAAGTACTAAGTCGTATATGAATTCTAGAGGGTTTGAGCTGTTCAGTGGAATACCTGTAACTAGAAATTAGAAGAAAAATTAGTATCTTCCATTTAATTCCAACTACCTTTGCTTATCTTCTGACAGAAACAGAAGTCGAGTCATTAGTACGAGACACTGAAGAAGTCTGCACATTGTAGACGAAATACGCGTATCTGTCGAAGATAAGCAAAGGTAGTTGGAATTAAATGGAAGATACTAATTTTTCTTCTAATTTCTAGTTAAGTCGTATATCTTGGTAACCACTTGACAGAATGAGACACAACAATTGTAATATGAAAGGTATTATGGTTCCAGAGAGCCTATTTTATAATTCTAGAATGGGTGAACCAGCTCTGGGTATATGGTATAGGACAACATTCCGGAAATTTGGATTTTAGGAACTATTTCGACTTTTTTGGTAACAGCTAGACTAAATTCAACGCAAAAAAGCCAAATGAAATGTATAATGATCCGATAGAAGCCTATTAAAAATATTAGAACAGTTTCAGAGATATAGTTGGAAAATGGAAAATGGAAAATAGCAGTAAAATGAAAGGTATTATAAATAATACCGCGTTTCCATAAAAAAAACCTGAATTCCTGCACCTATGGTGACATTCTACCCTTTTACGTTTCTTTTTTACTTGCTTGCTCATGTATTCAGGAGAAAAAAAGCGATATGTTTTGGGGCAAGTAAAAGACCGTCCATTTCCCCGAAGGTACATGTACGGATGTGAATGTGTCACCATTCGTCACCGAGTGCAGTCGCATTTTTTACGACCTCCGTATTTAATTTTTACAATATTTTTTTTTACGCCGCGCGCTAGACCCGAATCATTATGAATTGCAGTGTTACGTCGTGCAATGTCAGTAACGATCGCTTCATGAGTAAGTGTGAATTTTGCGACAAATGTTCACACGCGGTTTGCATAGGCGTTCAACGGCATCAGGAGCAGTTATTGTCATTGTACATGATACCTCTGCCAACATCAGCTAAAAACAGGAATCGACACACGCAAGGTGATTTTCCAACAGGAACAGATTATGGATTCAATTAAATCTCAAACGGATGCCAATCTTCAAGTAGCAGCTAACCTCAAAGTGCTCAAAAAGCTTAGTACAATAGATGTGCTGTTCGATAATATTGAGGTCCAACTTAAAGAATCGGCGACGACTGTAAACGAAAATACATCGTCGACAGTTGAAAACGCTGTGTCGTCAATATCACGCGATTTCGAGCATATTTCGATCAATAAGTACGATGAGCTCGTGGCCGTGGCTATAAGAAACCACGAGAAATTGCACTGCAGAGTACGTGAAGGACCTAACGAATGATTTGACCAGAGAACTGAAAAAATCTGCGATGAAGTCCTGACCTTGAGCAGCGTAACCATAGACATGGCCGCTCATTGTACTCAACAGATTGCTAACGCATCTGTTCGAACGCGTGATGCTTTGAATAAAGTAAAAAATATAGCCATTGCAGTTGGTGATATTTTTAATGAAATAAATGCGACTGCTAGTGCAATTAACACTTTGGACAGCAATATTACCACTGCTAGCTTGGCACCAGCGATGTCACCCCCAGCCTTATGAACGAATTGAATACAGCTGACCGTGGCGCGCAGGTAGAAAATGAACTTCAAGAAGGATGGCGCACACTAGGGTCGAAACGAATTTGGCGCCCAAACTAAACTGAATATGATCTACGAAGGCAACGTCATGTTCAGCAGCAGAAGGCCAGAGATAGAATAGAAAACAATGGAACAGGAGCACCAATGGTTCCAACAGACATCTTCAATTTCGGGGCGTCAGCAAGCTAGTTCCAGAAATAATATCGACAACAACATCTGCAGCAGCAGCAATAACACAAATTACAAAAATCATATCGATTATCAAAACAACCAAACAGCAGTTCTTCCAATGGATAGGGATCTACTTGCAGCAGCAAAGGTGGCATTTTTCAGGCCCCCTTCGGTTGAAACCCCGCGATCGGATTTCGACGTAGTGAGACATTAAACCCATACCCGGTAGATCATCAGCTACCGCAACCGCATCCAAGACCATTTACCCCACCACTTCCAGGAAACGCTTTAGCATCGTGCGAAGCAAGCAACGTCAGACGGCATTGAGCACAGCTGCCAAGTTCTGCTTTTACTTTGTGAGCAACTGCAACGCTCAGATCGAAACTTTTCGATATGTCCGATATATCGAAACTTTTTCGATATGTCCGTGAAGTAAGTTTGACAACAAGATTAATACAAGAGAAAGATCATAAGTCGTTGCAAAACCAATTTCCACATTAATGGCTAGTAGAAGATTCCATATCAATTAATGATTTAGCATTGACTAGCTCAACTATTTTTTCCATAGCGGCTCTACAAGTCCCGCAAATCATCAAAAAGAAACGAAGTCATAGGAGATTTGAGCTGGGAAACGACTCGACCATTGCTGCAGACGTGAAGATAAAATTCAGCTTCGCTCCCAGCATTGTATCGTGTACCGCAGCAACCTCAACAGCGAACACTTTTGATCAGAACACCAACGAAACTCGGATGACTTTTATTCAGCTTTCTTTCTTCTCGCTTCCTGACTTCTTCCACAAATCTTCTCAAATAAAGCAACATTTGTAGTGCTCTTCTAGCATCTTCCTTCCTCAATCTCCTACAAGTTCCCTGAATTTCTAAGATATTCTGTATACTTCAAGCAAGTTTCAGGAAAAGTTTTGTAATGTTTCCCTAGAAGTTTTCTGAACCACTAGGAAGATCCGCAAACTTTTGAAAAGCTTCACAAATTTCTGGACAATTCTCTGAATTTATGGGAAGTTCTCTAATTTTCTGGAAAATTCCCTTAACATCAGGCAGAATAGCAAAACTTCGGGGAGGTTTCCTGAATTTCTAAGAAGAATACCGAGCTTCTGATAAGTTCCCTGAGTTTCTAGAAAGTTCACTGAATTTATACGATTTTTTCGAATTTTTGAGAGCATTTTCGTTCATCAGTCTCTTCACCTCTTCTGGTGTTGGAGGACGCAAATAGTTTTTAGGATAGATTTCCAAAAAATCCTCAAGGTCTCCAATAGGCCATCCCTTATTTTGAAAAAATGGCCAAGTCAAGAATTCCACCTCTTGAAATGTTCGTCTTGACTAGAAATGTACACAACGATTCAAATAGCAAGTGTAAGGAAACTTTTTGTTTAACTTTGTTGAATAAAAACACTGAATTGGCTTCCTTACACTTACTTTTTGAATCGTTTTGTACATATGATGACCTTATTGTGTTGTACCTAAAACTGGTGTACTGATGATATAGTGTCGCAAACAACATTGATAATAATAATAAAAAAAAAAACATAAAATGTTATCAACCTGACAAAACTGATCTTGGTCGACCTGCTAGACCGTTCTCTACAGTAGCGTGCTTGCCACCACGTGGGTAGTCACCCGTACTACAATTTCTTCCGTTGGGGGAGCACTTAACGTCAACGTACGGTCTTCAAATTTAAGTATGTTTGTTTTCTAGTCAAGACGAACATTTCAAGAGGTAGAATTCTTGACTTGGCCATTTTTGACGTAGACTACGTCTTACGGCAAGGGTAGGGTGTCAAATGAAAATCTAAAATTTTGCGACCATCACGAAAAACCCTACGTTTTGTACGCGAATAACTCAAATAATCCACGATAGATTTACATGATTTCTTCTTCAATCGTCGGAAATTTTACCGCGCTCCAGTTCAATTGTCAAACATTTTTCTCAATCAATAGTAAACTATTGAAAATAACACAAATATAAGGTGATATCTTATAATGTCATTTTGCAGAGTAAATTTACCAAATTTCCTATCACAGATTTCAAATCGAAGCAAGGAACGTCTTGCATCATCTTCTTCTTCTTTGTATTAGAGAGAGACTTTTACCAATCATGTCAATCGTCTCTCCATGTACGTCTCGCACGCAGCTGAGAACGGCATAGACGGCACACTTAGAAAAAATTTTGCCTCAGTCGTTTGGCAGCATTGAAGCTGTGCGGAGCTGGTCGCTGGGAGCTGGTCGCTGGGAGCTGGTCGCTGGGAGCTGGTCGCTGGGAGCTGGTCGCAGGGAGCTGCTTCAAGGCTCCACCAAACTGCAGCATTATTTTGCCACCGCGGCAGCGAAATCGCGGTGGAAAAATCGCCGCTGTGAGAATACATGGCGGCTTATGGGAGCGCACAAACCAACGCGATTAAAAAACCCATCGCGTCGGTTTGTGCGCTGCCATGTAATCTCACCGCGGCGATTTTTCCACCGCGATTTCGCTGCCGCGGTGGCTAAAAAATGCTGCAGTTTGGTGGAGCCTTCATTTGTACGGCAGCGGAGCTGGTGCAGAGGCAGCTGGTGGTCACGTAGCAGCTGGTGGCGGTAAGCAAGGCTCTCCCAAACAGCGATCGTCGCGATGAGGCAAAATGGCGGATTATGAGGGCGCACAATCGCGTCGGTTTTGTGCAAGCCGCCATCTTACCTCATCGTGGCGATTGTTTCGCCGCGACTTCGAAAACGCTGCTGTTTGGGGGAAAGCGTCCTTGGGGGCGAGCAGCAGTAAGCAGTAGGTGGAAATAATCTGTCCTTTTGAGGACAATAAATTCTAATAAAAGAGTTTATTCAAGAATGAACTAATCTTAAATTAAGTTCGGTGCCGTCGGTAAAAATTTCACCCAGCTGGTTGGCGGCGCTATCCATTAATTGATAATCTGTCCTTTTGAGGACAACCAATTGAATCAAAAGAGTTGTTTATAAAAGAATTAAACTTTTATTTCGTTGGGTTTGTGCGCCTACTATGGTGCCAATTCGTTCGCCGCAACTGCAAAAACGTCTGCATGGAGGGCGAGCTGTCGGGAAAATTTTGGCTGGTTGGCGCAACCCGCGATGAATCAATAAATCAATAAATGCTACCAGATACAAATCCATCTTTGCTACTGACAATTTAAAATTCTCAGCTTGAGAGTTTGTTTGATTGGGATTTTCGTTTCAAATTGTCGATTGGCAGCCAGTGGTATTAGCAAAACTTGTTTTCCCTTCGCCGCATACCTTAAACCACCCAAATTCCCTATCACGGACACCATTTTGGATGCCGAACATGATATTCCGAACCAACATTCTCTGTAAATTCCAATTAGTAGTGTGTTATAAACAGTTGTTCTGTTGTGTTAACGATTCGCGTTGAATAGAGTCCTACCTCTAGGAAGAAAAACGTTTGAGAAACATAATGAAAGTGAGAATGCCTAACCGATTTGATCCAGAACGCTTGGGCAGATTCAAGAAGCGCATAAAGAGCGAACATACGGGAAATCCTCTGAAACGACCATGCACCGATGCCGAGCGAGTTCGTATTTATCGGGCGAAATTGAAAGCAGTAAGAAGTAATACGTTGCCAACAACTAGTTGGGACACAGGAGAAGATCCTTCAACTCGAGGTAGCAAATTGATATTTATTAAATTCAAATCAATTTGACAAAGTGCATGTAATCATAGCAATTGAATATCTCTCTATGTTATCGCTCCCTGTCTTATTAAATTTCAACATAGTATTTATTGTAGTCTGGTGATGACATGCGCTGCGTGCTTTTACATCATACGAACCTACAAATGATATCGATACAAATAATGCGCTGAACATGTTTTAATGCGTGATTATTTTATCAGGTGTTTATTTTATATTTATAAGAATTTATCATACATTAACCAACCTTTTCTCCCATACTCATTGCAAAGAATAATGATATTTTATAAAACTCACTCTCTTTCTTCTGCGAGATCTAATATCACCGACAAACCGACATGAATGACAATAGAAAATGTCTTAATATTTCTGTTCAAATAATATTAGTGACATCTATCTTCGTGTTCGCTGAGATCGTTTATTGAAGCCACGAACACGCTTGGGAACTTGATGAGATGGTTCATGTCTGAGCTATTCTGGGCACATTTATTTTATCTAGATCAAATGATTCTATGGGTTTTGACAGATGGGATCGCTGCACATTTGAATCGGTCGTTATGGATTCTTGATCAATAGTGAAGATTGAGTTTCATGTCGGTTTGTCGGTGCTAATATGATCATATATATTTCGATTTTCCTAACGTTTTAGCCATAATGAATTCACTTATTTACCTGACATTCACATAGAAACATGAATAATAATTTCACAAGAAAACCATAGACCATATTTTAGGTACGAATTTAACCTTATATTCCCAACTTTGGCCTTATGTATTCATCACATAGTAAAATGTAGAATATAAAAGTTTTCAATGGAAAAGTAAGAGTGAGCGGTTGTGTATTTTTCGAAGGGCTTATTCACACCAACACCTATATAATTAAATGAATATGGTGGAATTTTTAATGTTTTGAAATGGAATGGCCGATTGATCACATGAGAAAGTCATTTAGATGTTATAAAGTAGCTTTATATTCCGTATAGTATACCGAATATAGCCGAATGCCCGGAGCGTTAATATAAATAAACGCCCGGAGCGATGAAATAAACAAACTTTACTGAAATTCGTCCGAACAAGAATCCTTAATGATATCCATATCCTTCGAAAGTTTTCGACTCAATAATGTTAGTTGGTGACTTTTCATGGTCCAGTACAGCAAACGCCTTGTTAAGCATGTCTTAGCAAAGGTATAACTAGTTGAATATCGTTTCTAGCTAACGTGCGCTACATAATCGACTGAGTCAAGGGACATGTACCCTATAAAATTGTATATAACCTTATAACAACTGAAAGTTAATTTTTGTTATTTTCTGTTTGATAAAACTTCCTGAACTTTGAACATTTTTAGAAACACTTACACATCTGAAAATGTTGCAATTGATTATTGTGTTTTTATAACAATCACTAAACCTGCTGGATATTTTCTGATAACGAATTTTATCGTTATTTGATTTCTAGAGTATTTCAATTTTACAATGAAATCCACAATTGCTAAAATTGCATAAATTGCAAATCTTTGATTCTTTGAAGTTGAATTATGCAAAGGCATACTACAACTCAGATTGTATACAAATGATCCGTATGGTATGGTATTTAAATGGTGAATGTTGGAAAGGAGACAAGGCATCAGTCAAAATATATGTTTGTATGTACTGCCGTTATTCGCATAACTGTCCCATGTATATAGGGTATCCCATAGAACATGGGACAGTTATGCGAATAGCGGCAGTGTACGTATTATAGAATTTCCTCCGCTGCCTGTCGTTACTGAAATCCCCCAAACGATGCAAAACATTATTGATGGTTCCGGCGATGGTGAGAATTCCGAGATGCAGGCCATTCAGGCACAGTATGACATACGAATAAACATTTAGTAATGTTAAGCGATTATGATTATAAGAATGAGCCAAACTATCATTAATTTAATAATTTTATGCTCCTTAACAGATCCTCAACTATCTTCTAGGCCTTAAAGATAGTCCATCGTAAAACGTGCAACCGTGACCGTGTCATCATTTAAACCAAAAGGTCCTTTTAAGGGCCACCAAAGAGAATTTTCCCACGCACTGACTTCATAAAACCAAACGGCCCTTTTAAGGGCCACCAAACAGTTATAAAGAGTGTACAAGAGAATTTTCCCACATATTGACTTCATAAAACCAAACGGCTCTTTTCAGGGCCACCAAATAATATCTCAAGAGCGTACAATAGAATTTTCTTACATACTGGCACCCGTCATATTGTGACTTAAACTGCTTCTATCGGTAAGGGTAAGCGACCGGCACGAATAATTGAAACCCTTTTAACGCTAATAATCGCCACACAGAATTTCCCTGACAATATAATGCATCACTTGGTTTAACGTAGTCTACGTCAACCGGTCGTGTCTTGTACACAACCCCACTGATTTTTTTAAATAAGTAGTCTCCAACCCTCAAGTTTTCGTCGATAGAACTAGTTGAGGAACCGTAAGCCAACATCCGTTAGGCTGAAGTGTACCTTTGTAACGGACTCAGGTCCCCTTTGTAACGGAGAGGTCAACATTTCCAGCTGCATCGCAACAGCTGGAAAAAGTCATCAGTTGACTCTAGTTGTCGCATAATGTCCAGGAACATTTCATGGCATGTTGAAACGACGCAGAAAGTGCTTCTTGCCATAGGTTGGCGTGTCACTATAGTAGCGCTGGAACAGCTTCTGATGACCGAAACGGAACGTGACCTTCTCGATTTCGACGCATGTTTTTCCGCTGCCAAATTACAATTCAGCATTATCTAGTATCGTTTAAATGAAATGCATGCATTTACACACTCACCTTCAGCCAAACGAAAAAGTAAGTATTCTCGTCGTCTGCTAACGACGCACTACTGGCACTAAAATCATTAGGTCAAACCAATCTATGGCAAAACGTTTACGAAAAATCTGCGGGCTGTCTCCCAGGGCTGGCTCACAGATCCCTGATTTCCCCAGTCAATTTTTGAACGCCTTCCAGTTGACAACCGGGCCATCCATGTACTATACTGCCGTGAAACGCATATGAGTCCCATATGAATAGGAAATCAAGCAAAGATGGGACTGATATGCGTTTCACGGCAGTATAGCAATGAGCTATTTTCTTCAGCATTGGTTGGGCCGAGTAAACGACAAAAACGCTACTCAGATCATTTGAAAAAGGTATATGACAAAAATTCCCGACTTTTCCCCGCATATTTTCCGATGATTTAGGATTCCCGCATTTTTCTCGCATTTCCCGATTTTCCCAAGTTTGTGGCCACCCTGTAACATTAAAAGTAAAGACTTACTAGTGTATCGCCAGAACTTCAACAGGATGAAAAGTGCCATTAAAGTTAATGAAATTCATAGGCAGGTGGCTGCATGTAGCTTTCCTGTAATTTTAGGAACAGAAACGAGTTCGGACGACAATTCCTTCAAATTGAATGTATCAGTGGATAGAGATAAAGCTCCTCTTCCTTAAGGAGTGCTTAATTTGTATTTGTACCGTTTGTTCAAAAGAAAATGACTACGAAAGCCATTGTTTACAAAAACAGATTCGCCGTAATATAATTGGCGCTGAAATGTCTTATTGGAGAACAAGTTTATATTTTTGTTGCAGTATATTTTCCTCCACTAATTTGATACAATTTGTAACTTTTTATTTGAGCGTAATGGAAAACTTATGAGTAGTAAAGAAGTAAAGAAGAAGGTTTGTGCATTTGGATATGGAATTGAAATTGAATAAAACAAACATGGGAAAATATTCATAACATGTTTTATTTTACTCCCTGAAAGTGTGAAGATGATTGATTGAACAGGCAATTTTTGCCGAATATTTGTGTGTGTCGCAATTTGATTCCGTACACCCTTTAAAAAGAGCAGAGAATTTGCAATGATAGCTTTCCTGAATGATGTTATTATGCAGAAAGTAAGCACACAAGAGATTTCAGAAAATCTTAGCTTCTATGCTCCCACTCGCTTCTTAAGTAAAAGAGAATTGTGTCACATAAACAGTCAAAGAACAAACTATGCAAGGTATGGGCCTTTAAGTAGAATGATGTCCAGTTAAAATAAGTATTGCGATATAATAGATGTGACAATGAACGAAAATATGGTTCGGAAAATTTTCTCTTCGCGGTTAGGGTAATTAAGATATAACAAGTTAGATTTTTAGTACTACTTGTAAAAAAAAAACTGGTGTACAATGGATTGACGGAAATAAATAAATGTATTTGAAAAGATAGGAAGGAGATCTGAGATTTTCTAAAATGAGTCTACGTGGTTTATGAAAAGGCCCTAGGCTGCCAGGTGGCCAACGTTATTTCATTATATCATGTTTGAATTTTCGCCATTTTAGATTTTTAATCATCTAACATCGTAGCGGAAGAGACAAATTAGCAAAATATGAGAAACTCATAGTGAAAGATATTTAGAATATCTGTAGAAAAAAAAAACAGGAAATTGAATGTAAGGAAGGAGTTGGAGGGGAAAACAATAAATCGAAGAGTTAGAGTAGGAAGAATTTCTTATTATGGTTATATAGTCAGGAGAGATTTATCGCATCCCCTTAAGTTAGCATATAAGTTTACATATGATTGGAAAAAGGAAGGTAGACCGTGTTTCACCCGGAAAGATTTCTTGAAACAGAACTTTGCAAGATACGAAGTTAAAAGTACAAATGATTGGAAGAGATTAGGAGAAGAAAAAGATAGATTGAAGAAAAAAGATGTTGAAATTTTAACGATAGTAGCAGTGAAATGTCAAATGGCAAAGATGATGAGTAATTCAAGAGAGAATGATGCTCTTTTGCCAGCTTATCGCCAAGCATTAAGAAATAAAAGCTTTAAAAAATAATTATGTATAAAACAAATAATAATAATCATAAAAAAAACAGGAGGTGCACGAATGAAGTACGGTGGTAGGTTTTCCTCGAAACAAGGCATAGATATGTTGTTTTATTTTAACTTAACTATATAGTCAGTTTAAGTTTTTACCGCTTTAGTTTATTAATAAAGGGGCTATTTACAAACCACGTAGACTTTTATGAGGGAAGGAGGACTTTGGTGGTGGGTTTGACCAAAGTCCACGTACCATACAAAAAAAAAAAGTATGGATAAAAGTCTACGGCAGGTGAAAGATGTGTTCACTGGAAAAGGGTTCTAGGAGTCGTCACTCCCTTGTCATGTGAAGCCGCGCGGCCTTTTGGTCGTAGTCTTCCGAAGGTCCTCATTGAAAACGACTGACCCTGCTGCAACAAGCCATCAAGTAGGTTATTCTCTCGGAACAACGTGCTGAGGATAGCCCTGCAGACATAGGTAATCCTTGCACTGATGGTGGGGTTTTATCACATCACATCACACAGAAATCGGTGTATGAGGAAAAACAGAAACACGAGCTAGCGCAACTCTTTGTCAAACACAGTATCACAGGAAGTCGCTAAAGCTGTACGGGTCAATAAAAGACATGTTGCAAGAACAAAAATTGTGTTTGCTTCGAGTTATGCCGGAACAAGATCGCAGTGCGCAGCGAGCAAGATGGTTAGACCAAGTCGGATAGGATAGGATAGGATCTTGGAAGTGTGGGACTCTCATGGAACTGGGGACAAGCAACCCACAACCAAGCTCTGTGCCGAAACATTTTAACACAAATGCGGTTATACTTGGATGCTGGGTCAGCATAAGTAAACAGGGTATATGTTCCTTAACTCGGCCTACTATGCAATGATCGATTTAACTCGGCTTACTATGCAACGATCGGTCTATGGGCACCAAATTGGGTCTATTCATGGATGCAACTTCGTACCATTCCATGGATTTATTACAAAATGCAGTCTTTGTACGGTTTTTTTTTCTAATTTTATGAGTTAAAGCATTGCCAGCTGTATTCGATTTACTTGATACCACATTTCACAAAACAAACTTAAGTAAAACTTCCTCGAAACACTAATGTGATGTTCATATATAATTTATCCGTCATTTAAAAATGAAAACATTTTAATTCACTGTACAATGATTTTGTTCCTTCTGTTTGTGTTTAGATGAGCCGCTTGAAAGTAAACAATTTCAAATTCATGCATTTCCACTTCAAAGTTTAACCAATAACAACCTTTTTATTACTGTTATATACAGGCCATAATTGGGGTCTACGATTTTCTTGCAAAATCATTGTTATTTTAGCTATGTGAACAGTTAGTTTGGAACGTGTAACTATTTAATATACGTCAGACTGCATTACCGCATTATCGATTCAATTAAGCAAATTTAGATCATTTGAAGATCGTAGATCATCTGTTCAGCTTAAAGTTCAAGAATTCGAAAATGACGTGGAAGTGAACGACTAAAAGTTGATTAATATTGTCGCAATTGCTTCGGATTACATTAGTCATCTAATTGGAACATGATTTTGTTTATAATCGCTAAACTGCCGTTCAGACTGCATTCAATTAAGCAAATTTAGATCATTTGAAGATCGTGTGATCATCTGTTCGGCTTAACCAGTGAAATCATGATGCCCCAAAAGTTCAAGAAATCGAAAATGACGTGGAAGTGAACGACTAAAAGTTGATTAATATTGCCGCAATTGCTTCGGATTACATTAGTCATCCTAATTGGAACATGATTTTGTTTATAATCGCTAAACTGCCGTTCTACGCATAACTGTCCCATGTTGCAAAAGTTGTAGTTGAGAAAAAGCGTTTTAAGTTTTGCGTCACTATTGTGTAGAGCTGTTAAGATTCGTTGTAAAACCCACAAATTTATGAGTGGCATTTGAAGATGTGGCTGAGTTTCGATGTAATCTGTGGTATTACAAACAATAAGATTATTTTTGTATGTAAAATACGAGGTAAAATATTCAGTGGGACTGATATGCATAGAATCTTGCCTTGCAGCAGAAAATTCTAGGCATATCAGTCACACTGCATGATGTATTGATGGGTCGTTGGCGATACAATTTACGTTTTCAAATACACATGCCATGTGCATTATTGTTTATGCTCCTACCATGATTCTGATTATTTTTTATCGCCATATCATCGTTAAAAACACAGTTTTCTCAAATGCAAATGGTGGCTATTATAGAGACTTTAATGTTAATGTTTTCATGTCAAAGTCATTGTTTAAGTTTGCATATAAGCCCCTTATTAATGCTGAGTGTCGAGTTGTTCCTACAAAGAATGTTGTAAACTTAAATCAAATTTTTTTCTAAGATCTCTTTAGAAAAGTCGTAGTGGGACTTTTATGCCTAGAATTTCAACATGGGACAATCTAACTTGATGTTTTTTTGATACAAACTCAGAACAAAGTATATAATTTTTTGTTTGTATCTTATAGTATAGTTAAAAAATTAAGCATGTATTGAAAAAGCTGCAATTTGACCAAAAGCAACATGGGACAGTTATGCGTAGAACGGCAGTAAATTAATGACACATTTCGTACATAGGCCGAAAGAAAGTGCTAGTTTAACATTACATCCCCTACGCTACGTCGAAAATTTCAGTGTAGAACTATTTTTGGGATGTATGTTTGCCTACTTAAATGATTGTGAACAGGTGGATCCCGTATCGGATCTGATTTCGGATATTGAAGAACACTCGGATGAGCTAACCCTCACACCAGACCAAGCTGAACAGAATCACCAACACATTGGCTGAGAATAAAATTATAATAAAGAAGGAATTCCAAGGAAACAATCTGGCATTTCCTATAAGATGAACGACTAAGTATTTGTTTCGCATTAACGATGTTCGACTTATCCGTAAAACAATGCATTAGGTCCTAAGTAAATCTAGGAGACTCTCTTTGTACTTTCCTAATGCATTGTTTTGCTTGATATAATGAAACATCATTAATGCGAAACAAATACTTAGTCTGTTCGATCTTATAGGAATGCTGATTGTTACTAAAAATGGTAAGAAATTTGGCAATTCGATTTTTTCCAGGATTCTTTCAAGAATTAGCTTTGTACGCGTCGAATACACGAAACAAGACATGATTTCAAGCCCGTTATTATATCTGGCTTTCTTTATACAACCGTGCCCCACCGTTATAAACTTTAAGTGCAGTATAAACCAATCGAAAAGCGGTCACAGTGCGGAAAACAGTCACCACTTTACATGTTATTTGCTTTTTCTATGAGATTATAGACTTTAGGTGAATACAATCTTCATCCAACATGTACACGGAAAGAACCATTTACTACTACGCTGAGTACTTTCTTTACTTTCGCAAAACAAGTGCGCAAAATTTAATGAGTCGCCCCTTTTTTATTAACGAAACGGGTAAATAGGTTCTCAGCACTTTTCTAGTCTAAACTAATGCAAATCCACGTAGCCGTAACAAATCATCAATTGAGAACTGAATTCAAAATAAAACTTCCAAGTAACACAAAAGGAGATCCTACATACCTGCAATGTGTGGAGGTAAAATTGCCCGATACTCTAGACCGGAAGCCTTAACAATATCCAACATTCGTTTGTGATCTGCGTTCAGCTCAGTAAATATTTTCGGCACCTGATCCGGTTCAAGAAACAGAAATGATGACAAACAAACAGATACATTTTTCAGATTTGCTGCTTTCATAGCATTCACAATGTTTCGTGTTCCAGTTGACATCATCGTTGTTGGTTTCAGATCGTTTCGTGTACCCAAAACAACACAAACCAATTCTTGGTCTTTAATTGCGTTGACTACATCATCATAGTTGACTACATCACCCATTAATAATTCAACTTGGCATCGGAATGAATCTGGAACTGTTTCTGCATTACGTACCATAAGACGAACCACGAGACCTATTTAATGTACCGATTAAAAAATAATGCTTATTATGTTATCCCCATGCACATATTTACCCTTTTCAAGAGCGTACTTTACTGCACATTGACCGGTCATTCCGGTGCCTCCAAAAATGACAATCTTCTGCATTCTTCACTCTACGGGATGTATAATAGTATAGTTAAATAACGCACTATAATACCTATAGCTAAATAAATGGTCAACAGAAGATTTGAAATTATTTTTAGGGAGATAAAATATTACCTTAAACTATTAGCACAAGTTCAACTTTTTTCATACCAGTAATTCAGCTAGAGTCAAGTGCTGATAAAAGCCAGGGATGCCAATTTCTGTGAAATAAGGCAAAGAAAATTCTAGAGCAAATTTTCAATAGGTCGTAGATCTATCATCAAGAAAATCAATGTAGAAGTTTTAGAAACTAGTTTCAATTCCTATTTTTGAACAAAGCTATAATATTTCAAGCAAATATGAGGAATTATCAATCAAAAATTCCATTTAGTTGAATTCTAAATCGAATTATTCGATACATTCAATTTAAAGTCTGTTAACTTCAGCTAGGGAAAACACGACCATATTATAAGTCGTTCGGAAAGTTACATACGCTGAAAGAGTGCGTTCACTTATGCTATTGAATACAAACCTAAGCTGGATGTTGTCCAATCATAAATACAAGTGGCTTTAGATGGATAGCACATAGAAAACGAGATTCTACTTGATGAACTTTAGTTCTTGAAGCCTGCAACTTTTGGTGTGGCGCTAGTGACGATTTGAACATTTCAAGCTCGGTTCACAATGGATGATATTTCTTTACAATATTTCTTCTACCAAACTACTAGTATCAGTAATTTAGATAAAATATTATAATACCTGGCTAATAAACACTGAAAAAATACAATCCTTGTGATAACCACTGCACTAAGTACAACGCGGAAGATTTTTTTCTCAAATCAAAGAAAAGACAAAACACGACCATTTCCGCCGCGAATATTGTGTTTGTTGCATATAGCCTTCAAGAAAACCGAGCTGTCAAATAAGCACCACACGCAGCACCAAAGCTGTGTTTTTAAATTCCTTTGAGCTGTGTTGTTATATTCACCAATTGCCTTTGATGAGTGAATTTGATGAGTTGCGCTGTCAGTTTTTGAATCGTACCGCTCAGCAGTGACATAGGATTCATGAGCGTGCTGCAAATTCTTGTTGCACATAATTTTAAATGTGTGCGAGCGTTGAGATAAATTTATTTTTTCTGCACACGCACACATGACTAAGATGATTGGAAACAAAATCAACACAAAAATTTGATGTTACTCTTTGAATACCATTTTGGGGAAAAAAAGTGCACCGATTCTGAACTATATAACGATGAGATTAGTAAGGCTGGAATGGACCGACTAGTGCTGAATTCCGTGGAGACGATGACAAGCTCGACGACAACCGAAAAAAGATTAGCCCTACTTTAGATCCATTCAACCGAGGCCCACCGCAGATTGAATTAAATGTGTCTATACTACAAGGATTATGATGATGATGTGAAATGAAGCCACTACCAGTGAAAGACTTGTCATGCATCCAAGCTATCCATACTTGGAATGAATAAATTGTATTTTGCTCCCTTTAGGCGGCCCTCCGTGTCCTATATCGTTGAATCCTCCAAAATGTTGAATGCAGCACTAAACTATTCAATAACTGGAACTTACATCTATATCAGGCAAGACACACGTCCTGTAAAGCAATCTATTCTAATCCAAATAAAAATTACGATTGAAGGAATTGGTGAAATTAAAATCTCCAGAATCATCGCAAGCCTTATGGCAACTTAATACCAATAATACCAGCTTAGCACCAACAAGGGGAATCCTGGACCTGTATTCAATAATTTGATTATCTCTAATAATGGGCGGAATATTATAATTTAACATAATTCAAGGCAGACGTCTTCCAAATTTGGCAGATTGGTAGGCAACCTGCTTCTTGCACATTAACTCATATTATATAAGCGTACTAAAAATAGCACACATGCTTTGAAGTCCCAGCATTGTATTAAAATGACAGTAATTACACTTATTCACTAAGAAAAAGATGAGGTATGGATTTCCTGTCATCCGTAAACTTGTTTAGAACAATATATTGAAGCCAACAAGATTTAAGACCAACTTAGTGTTATGACATGGATATGGACTACATCATGTCAACCCGATTCGGAAGGCCTATTATCTTAAAAAAGAACAACTCATTGATAATCTGTTTTAAAAATTATAATTGAGTATGTTTGAACTTACATTATAGAAAAGCAGAGGCAGATACAGTATCAAATTTGCGCTCATAAAAGTATTTTGTTAAAACAATAAATTAACCTCTTTAATTTTAATGAATGTGATTGTTATTACCTTAAATAACTTATTGGTTTGATTTTTACGAAATTTTGAATTGATTTGGAACTTTTTTATGAATTGAAACAAATAGAAACCTTGTATTGAAATGCATCAAATCATTTTGTTGATTCAAAGCAGAGTGATTTTTTGCGTGAAATCATGGATACAGATCAATCAGCGCATCAGAATTTCATTTGTGACGCATGCGCTAGCGGAATAGCTTTAATTTAGTATAGATACATATTGGATAGTCTATATTACATCAATAAATGTTCAAAAGCTAGAAGTCATCCGAGAACTTCTTGGATTATAGATCTTGAGATCAATCACCATATTAAATGCATTTTCGGACGTATTCACAAGTGTCAAGTTTTAGTCTATGGACTCGTTTTTGTGAAGCCTATCTGAATTATCAAATCAACTACCATTTTCCGTATTTATTTACCAGTGCCAAACCATGTGGTTTTAATGGTTTTAATCTATGGACACATTTTGGGTAGCTTATCTTCATTTTCAAGTGTTCTAAATCATCTGAGATATAGAGACCTTCCCAAGCAACCAAACCAAGTTTGTTTGTTTTTTTCTTGAGATGAGAACTCAAAATTTCACATTTAGTAAAAATTCAGTTTCATGGAACTTTTTTGCTGAATAACAAGACACTTTACTAAAACACTTTAACTAAAACAACTTGAAAGTTCAAGAAAAGTTTCTTGTTTCTATTCAATTCAACCTTCAAGTTCATATGTTTTTAGTTGCGAACTGGCTCTGTACTTCAATAAATCTCTCTCAATCAATGTACTAACCGTATACGCAAAGAAATCACTCTGCTTTGAACCAACAAAATATTTTGTTGGTATTCCAAACAAAGTTTCTATTTGTTTCAATTCATAAAGAAGTTCCAAATCAATTCAAAATTTCATTCAAATAAAACCAATGAAATTATTTAAAGGAATCACCGCTGTGTGATTCAGAACAATCACATTTATTTTCAAATTCAAATGATTAATTTATAGCTTGAACAAAGTATTTTGTCATCCTAAGAAATCACTCTGTTTTGAATCAACAAAATATTTTGTTGGTATTCAATACAAGCTTTTTGTTTGTTACGATTCATAAATATTCCATTCAAATCAAACCAATATATTTTTTACAACTAATCACTGCTATGTGATATTAATTTAAATAATATTTGATTTATAACAACCACATTTATCGCTAAGAAATCAAAATGATTTGTTGCTTTCAATTTGTTTCAATTCATAAAAAAGTTCTAAATCAATTCAAAATTTCATTCAAATCAAACCAATAAAATTATTTAATGTAATCACCGCTATGTGATATTAATTTTAATATTTTTTTATTTATAACAATCACAGTTATCTTCAACTTCATTTTAAACTTAAATGGTTAATTTATTATTTTAATAAAATATTTGTATGAGCGTTCATTTCATAGCAGCCATATTGCTGCCTCGGGTTTTTCTAATGCAAGACGATTTGAAAATAAGCTGCCATTATGACTACCTCTCCCCAATATTGCTTCCCTAGTCCTGCATCCAACCACATGCACGATGCCAACTCCTACAAAGTCCGATAAATGATTTCCAACCAATTTCAATTTCCAAAAATTGACAATACATATATGTTGAACTACTTTCCTATTTTTTGAAGTATACGTAAAGTTCCGAATAAGACTTTAAAAAATGTCAAAAAGATTATTTAAATTCGAAAAGTGATTTGCATCACATAATATTATAGGGAACAAAAAAGTACTTATGCATGAGATCAATGCTTCGAGTAAAATCATAGCATAACCAACCTCGTTCATATGGCACAGTGGTGAATACCCCGGTTTGAAAGAGGAAGACTCGAGTTGGAGACTAGGTAATAAGTATTCATGAAAAATTAATTTAGTTAAGAAAAAACCATCAAATTTGAGTAAATCATTATTTCACAACACAGGACCCTAAAAATAATTTGTGGCAGGATTGGAGAAGATCAAAAATGTCGAATAAAGATGTCTTTTGTTTTTTTTTGTCCAGTTCGTTTGAGGTACTTTTTAAGCTGAATAGCATTCTCTACAACCTTATGAACCTCAAAGTTTATTTTAGGAGTTTATAACAATGCCGCTAGAAGCTGAAACATTGAATGCGAACTACAAAGTGCGGTTAATTACTTAAAAAAGTAAGCTGAATTGAATTCTCATCATAATCCCTCGATTTACTGGTTAAGCCAAAAAACACCCTTTTATCAGAACTTTTAGATAGCTTGGTTGGAGATTAATCGGCTTTCACATTTTGATCTTAACCTTAACCTCACGCATTGACAAGCGCACAAAACCTCCACATTAGTTTATAATCTAATATACACTTTTGGATGGTTTATCACCATTTGCAAATATTCCAAAGTCAGAACGCACCAAAGTCTCATTTTAGTTTATGAACACATGTGGGGTAGTTTAACTTCAAGTGTTCTAGAACATTCGAGAACTCTTTGGAGTATAATGTCGGAGGATGCATAACTACCTCATGTTATAACTCATTATTTTCGGGAAAATGCTACAGTCGATTTGTCTTGAAAAATTGTACACATGTTTTTTGCACTTCAACACATATTATACTGCAAAAGCAAATATGTACCAGTAAATGTGCTGAGATATTGCAAATTACTACTTTTCCTAAAAATGATTGATTAATGATCGCTATGTTGTATCATATATTCAATAAATAAAATTTTGAAACGCATCTTTCACTGCAAATCGTATAGGACTCATATGCTTTCATAAGCTGATCCAATATGATACAGATCACAGACTGAAATACATATATATATATATATATATATATATATATATATATATATATACATACATATATATATATATATATATATATATATATATATATATTTATATATATATATATATATATATATATATATATATATATATATATATATATATATATATATATATATATATATATATATATATATATATATATATATATATATATATATATATATATATATATATATATATATATATATATATGTATATATATATACAGAATCTTACTTATCTTACACAAACATTGAAGATATCATAAAAGATAAAAAATGCTATTTATACAAATTTCAAACTTTAATGGTGTAAATGGAATTTCAAGACACAATTTAAATTATTTGACCATGTTAAAAGCGGCTACAGTAAGTCAAAACAAAAACATAATATGCGTATGTACAAAATATAACTGTTATCCAATGGATTGGTACTGAAAAAAAAAATAGATATGTATTAACATCCTACTAGTCCTGTAAAAGCTAGAAAAACAATAGATCATTACGTACATCAAAACAAAAATTAAATAAGAGATATTATTTATAAGACATGTTTTTAAATGTTTCTTTATTCTGTTCCAGTTATACTTCAAAGATAGCAATTGGAGTGATCGAAGCGCACGGTATGATAATTTCTGAAATAAAACGCTTATCTCATCATGATACCACTTAACAAAATCTTTGAATATAATATGCGCATGCCAGTCTTTTATTAATATAGTAGTTGAAGTTCAGAAGCGCAATTTCAGAGTAAATTTTATTGTGAAATGCTGAACAACAAATCGAGATGGACAAGTTAAAATAAAAAAAAATTAAATTTTACAAAACTAGAAATTCTATGGATGATCTGAAATTAAATATCAACTAAAGAATAGTATATATTCAATTTCTAAGTGCTGTTCCGTTTTCTTGCATAATATATTCCTATGTACGACATAAGCACTGAATTTAAATGCAGTAATGTTGCTTATGTGGTATAAAAACGTCTAGTTTGGATGACGGTTTGAAGAAAAGTGAAAAAAAATATTGATTAATGATGATTTAGTACACACTAGCTCACTAAAATGATTGACACAGCTTACTGCTCCTTAAATTATAATATGAGAATATCATGTCGTAAAATAAAATACAAAAAAGAACGTAACAAAATAATTTAAATTGTAATTGTTTAGTGTACAGGCACCTATAGTTTTCGTATCCGGGTCCTCCACTGGGTAGGCTCAGGTGTCCGTACAGTTTTGGTACATTAATTCATCTATAATGAATTACTATTACTTATAAGATTTCGGAAAAAAAACTCGTATGCAAAACGGCTTGTCTGTGGTAATTGGTTTGCATTCAATTGGCCATAATAATATAAAAACTTCATACCAAATTCTTCAAAATTAGAAACTTTCAAGAATGGGATCGATTAACATGTCCACATTTATACCGTTTGATTTTGAGTTTTGAGTAACATTCAATAAAGCCATTTTATTGAATATCTAAGTTACCAACCGAGCCATCACCACAAACCCAGATTGTTACATTCTACAATCATTATTCGGACCACATCAGCAGATACAAAGCATTCCTCAAATATGAACTCAATTGGTAACGACATCAGCAAACATTCTTCAGGCATTATTCAGACCACATCAACACTTAGTGACAAACACCATATCCAGCGGTCATTCCTCCAGTATGCTGCATCAACAGAAACCATCAACGACAATCGAGGTGATAACACCCCGAAACCGCGCATAATATTTGAGCTGCATCAGCAGATAACATCCGGACAACAGAAACGACGACGACCGACCCTTGGACCACTATCGACAGGTATGATGATACGTCAGCACTTTATTAGTTAGCGCAGGGTAGCTTTAAAAATCGGTTAAATAAAAATTTCATTAGTAGTTCAGCAGAGTAAGAGTGCAGTTTAAAAAAAAAACGTTCGAATAGCCACATCTTAACGTCTATTCTAACAACCAAATGGAAAGTAGAAGGTGCCCTGCATTTGCCAACAATTATTTCTCTGCAATTCAAAGCATTTCCATAAGGCATCCAAACCAAACACTCTATCACACCCAAACGTTTATGCTAGAAAGAAATAAAAATGATATCAAAAACAAAATAAACAAAAGAAAAAAAAAATGACGAAATTAGAGAGCTCAGCTTTCAAATATAATCCTACAGCCCAAGCCAGTCCTCCGTGAAAAAGACAGCAGATCGGTTTGCATAGGAAGTACAATTCCAATGCAAACACTATGCTGAAATGTCGAATAAAAAACTAATTTAGCCATTATTGCTTCACTAAATTATTCCGTAACACAACATTTACCACCTAATCAGAACTGTCAAAATGTTTGCCTTCTTCCTTTTGATAACTTCACAACTCAACAGCTCACCGTGATCCACCTTACGGTGGATTGATGAGCTGCCTGATGGTTGCGGATGAACTTTTATCGTGTAGCGCGACATCGCTGTGACATTGTCAGGCAAAGTCACCAAAAAACGATAGGTGAGAAAAACAACAGCACTTTGGTGACTGAATTTGATCAGTTGCGCTGTCAGTTTTTGTATCATATCGTGCAACCGTGACACATGATTCATGAGTTTGATACACAGTTTATGTTGCACATATATTTGAGGGTGTGCGTTTACTGAACTAAATGTATTGTTTTCGTACACACTCACACATGATAGTGGGAACTAAAGACAAAATCCAAACAAACTAAATTTGAAATCAACTTGGAGTAAATATCTCGGTATGCTTTGCTCCAATCATATTTGAGTTTATCTTAGTTTTTTTCTGAATTCTATACAGTACATTTAGATTTTGAAACATTGAAATATATTTTCATGAGCTGATATGGTTTCGTATGGATTAAACATTATTTTTCAAACTGTAGAACGAAGGAAAAATCTTGAAATAAATGGAATGTCTCCCACTATACATAATCTCTTAATTAAGTTGGGTTAATACTTATAAAAATCTTAAGCCCTTGCTACATGTATAAAATATATACGGTTAACTATAATAAATAATTTGTTGATACATGATCATTTATATAAAATAACTTAATAGTACAGGTGTGATAATGTAATAGCTATCTCCCATATCCTACGCTCCCAAATGGAACGAAGTATTTGACGTTACACTCATCGGGAAAATAAGCTGCTCTGTTGGACATGGGTATTTGTGGGCGGTCATTTAATATATAGTTATATTTGTATGTATGATGTGTATGTAGTTTTGGAAATATTAACTGATTTACTAACCCACACTGTTGTTATTACTTTTGATTTGTTGGGAACATACCGCCTTAGATGATACTCGCATGCATGTGCTTCGTCCACGTAGGTCTTTCTTGGTCGGCTACTTGGTCTTGTTCCAACCATAGGCCAAGATGCCTGTCCATTTTTCGGATTTGCATCAGGCTCCAAGCCTCGGTATGTTGATCCTTCTTGCATAATTTCTTTTTTCGTTCTAGAAGTATACAAAAATATTCGCTCCTCTGCCAACAACAGCCAGACCAAATGTAGAATCTGTGTGGTGATGCTTTCCAGAAAATTGCAGACCCATATTAAAACTCAGTTATAATAAAAGTAGACGATTTTTTGAGTGGTAGTAATATTAAAGGGCGATACGGTCAAAATTTGGTCAATATCAACTTGACGTATTTCTTTCAATTTTGCATTTAAAAAACCTGAACACCCCTCATTTTGAAGGTGTGTGTGTGTAAAATGTTGCTCCTATTTTGATTTTGGAATTCACTCTTCAGTTGTCAAAATGCCGTCCAAGCAAGAAGAACAGCGTATCAAGATTTTGCTCGCGCATCGCGAAAATCCGAGCTACTCGCACGCAAAGTTGGCAAAATCGCTAAAAGTTTCCAAATCAACTGTTACAAATGTAATTAAAGTGTTTGGGGAACGTTTGTCGACAGCCAGGAAGTCTGGATCGGGGGGAAATCGAAAACCGGAAGCCACTGAGACGACAAAGAGAGTTGCCGGTAGTTTCAAGCGAAACCCTAACCTATCTCTCCGAGATGCCGCAAATAAGCTGGTGTATCGTCTACAACCGTGCATCGAGCCAAAAAACGAGCCGGACAATCGACTTACAAGAAGGTAGTGACTCCAAATCGCGATGATAAACAAAATACGACGGCCAAAGCGCGATCCCGGAGGCTGTACACGACGATGCTGACGAAGTTTGACTGCGTGGTAATGGACGACGAAACCTACGTTAAAGCCGACTACAAGCAGCTTCCGGGACAGGAGTTTTATACGGCAAAAGGAAGGGAAAGGTAGCAGATATTTTCAAGCACGAAACTGTCAAAGTTCGCAAAGAAATATCTGGTTTGGCAGAAGCCATCTGTACCTGTGGCTTGAAAAGCAGCATTTTCATAGCTTCCGGGACTGTCAACCAAGAAATTTACGTGAAAGAATGTTTGAATAAACGTCTGCTGCCTTTCCTGAAGAAACACGGTTGTTCCGTACTGTTTTGGCCGGATTTGGCATCTTGCCATTACGGTAAAAGGCCTGGAGTGGGGTGACGCCGCCAACAACGTGCAGGTGGTTCCCAAGGACAAGAACCCTCCCAACACGCCAGAGCTCCGCCCAATTGAGAAATACTGGGCTATTGTCAAGCGGAACCTAAAGAAGACCAAAAAACTGCTAAGGACGAGCAGCAGTTCAAGGCAAACTGGCTTTCTGCGGCAAAGAAGGTGGACAAGGTGGCTGTACAAAATCTGATGGCAGGGGTCAAGCGTAAGGCCCGGCAATTCGGATTTGGAAAAGCGGAAGCCTAACTGAATATTTTTCCTGAATTTTATACTAATTGAACTTGAAAAAGAAATTTAATTTGATTTTTTAAATAAACGATTTCACCGATTTACACGCGTTTTCCCTTGACCAAATTTTGACCGTATCACCCTTTATTAAAATTATACAGATTCTATATTGTATGAAAATAAGGAAAGTTGTCAAATTAAAAGTGAAAATGCTACTACTAGTGGGTTCAAATGCACTTCTGGTCTACATCACCCCTGGAAACACTGGTTTGCATCTTTCCCGTTTGGGTAAAGATCCAGTCCAAGCCCTGGGACCTGGTAGTTTTCAATCTACCACAAGGTTTTTCCAATGCCCAGGGCTTCCACTACCAGTATGTTATAGAGAAATTTAGACCAGTTCCAGGAACGTCATTTCGCAGGAAACCTCCTTCTCCATGGTGGGATCAGCAATGCACCGAGGTTTACCGTAAAAAGTCCGACGCGTTCAAAGTTTTCCGTAGACGTGGAACACCTGAGCACTTCGAAGTATACACGGCTCTCGAACGCGACCTTAAGAGCCTCATAAAGGCCAAGAAACGCGGATACTGGCGAAGATTCGTAATCGCGCGAGACGTCGATGAGTACTCTTTGGAACACAGCACGAATATTGCGTAACTGAACTACGAACAACGAGAGCGAGGAGTACTCGAACCAATGGATCCTCAAGTTCACGCGATAAGTTTGTCCAGATTCTGTGCCGGCACGGATGATTCCTCGCGAAACCACGAATTAGTTAAATGAGAACAGCTAACCTTTTTCAATGGCAGATCTCTCTCTCTCTCCCGCACTCCTTTCGTGTGGCAATACAGCTGCATGGGGTTGTTAGGATCAAGTTCAAATTGCTTACGAACAGAGGCGCATGTTGAACTTGTTTTATCAGTTTCTGGAACTAAACATTGTACCGGATGATTGGAGACGGGTTAGAGTTATTGCCATTCAAAACTCTGGTTAACCTGCGTCCGACTACAACTCCTATCGACCCATCGCGATGTTGTCTTGTATTCGAAAGTTGTTGGAGAGAATGATCCTCTTTCGTCTGGACAAATGGGTTCAGTCAAACAACCTGCTTTCAGATACTCAATAGGGTTTTCGTTGGGGTAAGGGAACGAACGACTGTCTCGCGTTTCTTTCCACGGATATTCAGTTAGCTTTTGCTAAAAATAAGAGCAAATGGCTTCTGTATTCTTGGATATCAAGGAGGCTTTCGATTCAGCATCTGTTGAAGTTCTTTCAGATAAACTACACGCTTGTGGCTTTTCACCATTAATGAATAGCTTTTTGTACAATATGCTGTCAAAGAAACATATGAGCTTCTCTCATGGAACCTCTACAACTTCCCGAGTTAGCTACATGGGGCCTCCCCCAGGGATCTATGTCATTTAAATATCTTGGGGTCTGGTTCGATTCTTAGTGCACCCGGAGATCCCATATTGAGTATCTGAAGCGAAAGTGCCAGCAAAGGGTCAATTTTCTCTACACAATTACCGGAACCTGGTAGGGAGCGCATCCGCAAGATCTTCTAACGGACATCGATTTTGCCGGCTATTGAATACGAACTTGTTTTCAGTCATTAAACGTATTCAGTATTATCTGGCTGGTATGTTGTCACTCTCGAATCGGGTTTCAGAGTTATTTCTCCGGCTCCTTACCAGGTGTGAAGTTATGAACCCCCAGGTAATCGTAATTTTTGAGAAGCTTCTCGAGTTGAATCCTCAAACTCGCTTCATGACTTTGTACCATTTGTACATAACACAGGATATCAGCCCTTCGCCGAATATTTGTTTGTTTCTCCAACTTCGACAATTCGATTCATTTTTATTTATCCATGAAGCTCCATCGTCCTATGATTGCTCCGGTAGTATTTGCTGCAAAGTTTGGCCAAGTTGATTCCACTAAATCGTGCTTCACTGACGGATCTTTGATAGAGGAGTCAGCAGACTTTGGTATATTTAATGAAATTTATAGCGCCAATCGTAAACTTGAAGCTCCTTGTTCCGTATATGTCGCTGAATTAGCGGCAATACACTTTACGCTAGAAATTGTTGCCTCAGTATTACATTTTCACGGATGGTCTCGGTTCTATAGACGCTATTCGTTCCTTGAGGCCAGTAAAGCACTGCTCGTATTTGCTCATGAAAATACAAGAGCATCTAAGTGCTTTATCTTCGCGTTATTTTATCATCACCTTTGTATGGGTTCTGATGTCTAGTCTTATTAGACATCGACCGTGATATTCACTTGATCGAAACGATGTACTACGTTTCCTGGTTGTTTCAAGAACGTCGATTTTATTCAAATAAATTGTTACACTTCTCCTAACTGGAGACACTTGAAGCACCGATATGCTGTGTACAACCAATCAGCGATCGTTGTCCATACGAAAGAGAGAACGATAGAGTCCCTTGGAAATCCATGACTGTACACTTGGTAACAGCCTGGTTGAATGCATCAGTAATGCGACACTTCTGTTTGTCGCCATAAATGCCAGGCATTGAACTGAAGGTTCGATGCCGGATAAGATGTACCTACTCAGCATGTTCCCACTGATGTGGTCTGCTAGAAGTGCATAATTGAAAAGCATAGGAATGACATGTGGAATGCTTATGTCACATTCGGGTTTGCTTCAAATGTCTCTCGCAGTTTTGGTTTTGCTAATTGTGTTTGTCTATTCTTTTTATTTGTTTTTTAGTATTATGAAATTTTTGTTAAGAGAAATATCTATTGCTTTCACCCCTTCCTAATAGCAGGGGAGAGTATTGTACATTTTTATTTATTTTTTGATTAACCTTGTTTTATCTACTTCTGCTGTTTTTCCATTCTGATTTATTATGATAGCATTTGAATCTTTTAGTTCTTTTATTTGATAAGGACCACTATAAACTGGTTGTAACTTATGCCGATTTTCAATTTGTAAATGTACTCTGTCTCCTATTTGTGGTGCCCAACAGAACATCCTACAAAGATAATGTCGTCTATAGAAAGAAATACGCAATGTGGCGGTAAGCCGCTTAAAGGCCGAGTTACAATGGGGAGCGCAACGGCGCGGTGCGGCTGTTTTTGACATAAAATATATGGAATAACTGTCAAAAGCTGCCGCAACGCGCCGTTGCGCTCCCCATTGTAGCTCCGCCTTAACGCGATCGACATCATTCGTTGAAATGAGTGCGGGCTAATATTTAATCCGAACGGGAGTCTATTAAAATGAAAATGACCCTGTTCAGAGGAGAAGGCTGTGTATTATTTGAAGCTTCATCTAAAGAAATTTGATGAAATCCTGACATGAGGTCGAGTGTTGTAAAGTACTTCGCTCGACCTAAGTGGTCTAAGATTTCGTCAATCCGGGGAAGCGGAAATTTGTGGGGAATAATTTGTTTGTTCAGTTGCCTGAAATCAATTACTAAGCACCAATTTTTCTTATCACTAAAAGATTTCTTCGGCACTAGCAAAATTGGGGAATTAAATGGGGATATCGAGTGCTAAATGTTATTTTCATTTAACATTTTCTCAACTTGCGTGTTTATTTCTGTTTTTTGGGATTCGGGGGTTCGGTTATTCTTGATGTATACCGGTTTTTGTTGATTGAATTGTATGTTCTGTCTATAAAAAATGTTATGAGTTAGAACATTGTTTTGTAACGAGAAAATGTCATTAAATTCTACACATAGAGATTCTATATGCTCTTTGATTTCTGGGTTATACAATTTCCCGTTAATTGGATGATAATCATACGTATTTAGTGGGGCATATTTTGGTTTGAAAGATCTTGATAATTTAAAATTACTGTCCCGTGGTATTTATAAATTTCACAAAATAGTTGTCTTTTTTCACAATTGAATTTTACAAAAAATTCCTGGCGCCACTTCTTGTGAAAAAATAACACTGTCTTTGGTTAAAATTGTATTTTTTATTTGATTGATGATTTCACATATCACTGGAAGTATAATTGGTCTTTCGCCATTATTTATTATTGGTATCTCAAACGTTTCGAAATCAATAGTTACTTTTAGTAAACAAGACTTGTAATCAATCTTGTATCTGTAATTAATCAAAAACCATCGATTCCATCGGTAGGGAGAGGGATTTTTTCATCTACGATGTTAAATTTATGTGGTATTTTAATACCATTCAGTAGTATGTACGTGTACGTAGTTACAATTGTACTAAATTACCTTATCCTATCCCAGTAATATTACATTTCTCCGAGGGGTAATGAATTTGTGACTTTTTATTTTATTGGCTTTCATGATCGATATGTCAGATCCGCAGTCCGCCATGAAAAGAATTGATTCGAGCATAAGTAGAATATAATTTGTGGCAGATACATTTATTGTGTATGCAGGCAGAGTGGTACCCCTAAAGGGTGGATATTTCCATTGCTTGGTGTAATTTGAGGTTTCTGCACGGATACCAGCTGTGAGAGCTTTAAGGGCAAGGTCAGTCGAGGATCTAAGAATAATGACCGATTTGAAAATAATTGAATGAACTGCTCTATATAATGAACCAATCACCAACACATCAACACTATGGTACATAATGAACATTTTATAATTTGTTTTTGTTGATCTATTTTGCCGGAGTAGTGTTTTTTTTTTTTTTTTGTGGTTATCTAGCTGGAGCTGCGTGACAGCTTGGTTGTCAAGACTAGACCCTTTCCCAACGTCACCCTTACTATGACCAATACCTTAGACGCAATAGCCTATGTTGGCCACTTGAGCACTAATTGAAGTATTTGGTATTGGACAGTAGTATTTTTCAAAATTTCAGTTTCAATTTTCCCGCGATGATGTTTTGTTATGCAGTCGTAAGATGGAAGCTCCAATTAATACCTAAAATAAAGCCCCCAGTGCAGAAGTCATCTCTGTACCGTATGCAGTCGTAAATAGATTTCTGAAAATATGTGAATTGCCCAACAATAATTCTTAGGGACGACATTCAGGCCTTTGATGTAGTCTATGTTGACAACTAGTAGTACTGAAGTCAACCCCAAGAAGTACTGCAACAAGAGTATACACAAAATTTATTATTCATACAGCGAATGATATTTCTAGGCAATTACGATGGTGCGCCTATGTTGGCCATTTACAGCACTGAGGTATCTTCTAATAATACTTCCAAACGATTGAATTAGTATGTAATGAGCTTCAATTTTAAAGTGTGTTGTAAGGGTCAGTCAGTCAGGTTGTTTTATGCCAATTTACCTTATTTTTCCGATGATCCAGACTCAGGAGTACCGTTCTAACATACATACCATCTTCCTTTCCATTACATACGGCTCAAGGTTTCCATGATACTCTCTGATTTGATTAATTTTACCTGGGCAGCATTCAGCTCTTGAAACCCGGAATGAACATTTGTTGCCTCACGTTCTATTCCACCAGGTACTTATTGTGCCGCTCACGGCCATGATGGTTGTAAAATCGCATGCAGAGAGTGAGTAACATAGAAATTAAAAGAGAATAGTTTAGTATTAGTAGCATGCAGGGTTTATGTGGGTTTATTGGTGATATTTTCATAAAGATATCTCATTTTTCTGACTAAAAGGTTTGAGTCATTCCAAACTAACCATCAAGGAGAGAAAAAAAGGAAAAACACTGGCTTGAACCCCACATTACAGCCTACTCTACAGCCTGGGATCTAGTTGCTATCCCGAATATAGAATATTTCGAATAATAACCTATCACTTTGTCCGCCCTAGTCCGTTCCTGTCTTCTGCGTAATTCAGCTAAATTCCATAGTTCCGTTGTGGAAGCGTCCACGTCCACTTGTCTGCTCATTGCCTTCTTTCCACTTGTCTAATACTAATCTCCAAGTTGTTTAATCTCCTCAAAGTCTGACAGCAAGTGCAACCTAACAATCTTGGTCTGCTATTAGATTTACTTTTCGGTGGCAAGGTAAAGCTTCTTCACGCCTAGTCCCTATCTATTATTGAAAAATTATCGAGAAAGAAGCCGTTAAAAGATTGTTTATATAGCATTGTTATAATGTGTGGTATTTTTATTATTATAACTCTTTGAAATGAAAAATAACAAAATAAGAATGGTGCCACGTTCGTAGTTGTAATCAAACTTCTACTCAGTGAATCTAACAGTCGGTTCCCTACATATGTCAATAATCTTTAACACAGTGTTTATCAATATATACCTGTCTAGCTAGATTTATAATTAAGCGTGGCTTCGGCTCATCATGTCAGGGAACGCTAAGAAAGGTGCCGCAGCCCAGAAGAAATCCCACATCATTACTAATGAGGAAAGAGCCCCACCAGACCGCACCAGCATTCAAGGCCCCCAGACAGGATGTCCGTTGGTTCACATCTGTAAAATCAGTGCATCAATGCCAGATATGTGACGCGGCATTAAATCAAAATATTCAAGATGTGATACTACCACGTCAGGATATGTCTTTGGTTACCATCTCAATGCTGATGGCATAGGCCCTCCCATCGCGGCCAGATCACATATCCGAGGGGAGGGATTTTGCCGGAGTAGTATTGTTATCGTAAAAAAAACTAAGAATGATGAAAAAAGATTCTCAGAAGAGATCTTCTCTACACTGAAAGTTAATTTTAGTTTATATTTCGAAATTGAAGGTAATACCAACAATCAATATGCAACTAGCGATTCGAAATTGGTTCACTGTTGTAGAACCCCTTGGTCCGAAGTACAACTTGAAGCCAGCACCTTGCTATACATATTTGCGCCTTTGTTTTGATTTGCTGTGTTATTTTGACAGAATATTAGAGAGTGTGTTCATGTGAGTTCATTATTAGGGGCGCATTATTGAGCTTGGGACCGATGTGCTAGTACTGACTGAGCCAAGAAAAAAATTGTATTTGTATAGAACCTACTGGTCACAAATCCATTCGTTGTTTTCTGCAACGAAACTGATTTGTTCTTTTTATGAAGATGCAAGCTTCATGCTTTTGACAGTTGCGCGTGTGCCATTAACGCGCAACTGTCAAAAGCATGAAGCTTTTGTTGACACAGAAAAAACATTCGTCCATTGTACGAAAACAATACAAAGAGCTACGAATATTTGGTCACAAATTAAAAAGAAACATCTGTCTGGCGGTTGCATGAAAGACTGAAAGATCTACTTTATCGATTCAAAATGTAATTGACAAAAAAAAGCGCAACCACGTGAAGTTGTCCAGCAACTGACATGGGGTTTGAACCTCAATATTTGGAAAGTGCTGATTCTGAATCCGTGCTTGATCTCACTAAGCCACGCTTACTCGTGTGAACATGTTTTATTAATGAGTATGGAGTTATGGCTCTCGACAGCGCTTTAATTTTTTTTTTTGGGTTGGTTAAATTATTCCTGCCCATAACCAGCAGAAACGCTATGATGCATGAGTGCATTATAAAAGAGAAACAGCGATTGGCTGGTCATCCCGAATTTGTGCACTCGCCATCTCGATTTTGTGCACTCAAACATTAAAAGTATGTGTGGAAATCACAAATCTTAACCATAAAGCTTGTAGTACACTGTTTGTCAAATAGCCAAATATTTGGCATAGGCAGCTAGACAGCTGACAGATATCATAGATGTTTGTCAGATGCCTATCTGCCTATGACAAATATTTCGCTATTGGACAAACAGTGTACTACAAGCTTAAGATGCAAACTTGAATTTTATGACAGCACGAACATAAATAATATTTGTAACGCCTATAAGTGTATAACACTTATAGGCGTTACAAATATTATTTATGTGTGTTACCTTATAATTTTTATAATTATAGAAATAAAAATAATGTTTGAGATATCTTATAAAGTATATGTGCTCTAACCAAATAGATTTAAACTTTACAATTTTATTAGTGTATGTACAAAATCCATGTTTACGAAACGCGTGAAAGCTACTCTACGAAAATAAATTTTCAGTGTAAAATATTCCAATTTGTTCTCCGGTCCTTTACAGATCTTAATTTCATATTGGCAAATACAATCACCGCTGACATTCTCCTAATGCTACGCTCACGGGAATCTTGTTCATATATAGTCAAATATTTCTAGAATATGCATTATATTCTGGTCAAAGTGATCAAAGTTATATCAACAATCAATATGCAACTAGCGATTTGAAATTGGTTCACTGTTGTAGAACCCCTTTGTCCGAGGTACAACTTGAAGCCAGCACCTTGCTATACATATTTGCGCCTTTGTTTTGATTTGCTGTGTTATTTTGACAGAATATTAGAGAGTGTGTTCATGTGAGTTCATTATTAGGGGCGCATTATTGAGCTTGGGACCGATGTGCTAGTACTGACTGAGCCAAGAAAAAAATTGTATTTGTATGGAACCTACTGGTCTTAGAGTTAGTCTATGGTTATATCAACAATCAATATGCAACTAGCGATTTGAAATTGGTTCACTGTTGTAGAACCCCTTGGTCTGAATTACACCTTGCAACCAGCACCTTGTTATACATATTTGCGCCTTTGTTTTGATTTGCTGTGTTATTTTGACAGAATATTTGAGAGTGTGTTCATGTGAGTTCATTCTTAGGGGCGCATTATCAAGCTTGGGACCGAGCTTGGGACCGATGTTCTAGTACTGACTGAGCCAAGAAAAAAATCGTTTTTGTATGGGACCTACTGGTCTTAGAGTTAGTCTATGGTTATATTGTTATATAGTTTTGTTCAAGTACGTGAATCCAGCAGTTTTTGTTTCATAGGGATATGAAAATAAATAAAAGTATATGAATATAAATCACATTTTCATAGACTCAATAGAATAAAATTATTATGATATTCTCCATTCGTAAGGTCGGTATCGTGTTCGAAAGAAATTTCTTTTTTTATCCCAAACCCATGTTAAATTCCGTTTACTGAAACGGAAAAGTGAAGGATTGTAAAGAAATTTCTGCAGCAGTATCACATGAAAAGAACGAAAAATAAAATTTGAATAGATAACGTTCCCACGCAAACTAATGGCAGCTGTCACTTTTACTTTCGGAAAAATGTTCCGCTCGATTATTCTGTAAGTGAAGGTGACATTTCGTTCCATACAGATCAATTGTCAAAATTCTGCTTGGTAATATTGAACAAAATTCCGTAGCTAAGCTTAGCTTGACTGACTGCACGTATGAATGGTTGCTACTCCGTGGCTGATCAGAATCAGTGAAATTGCACAATGAATCAACTGGGGCTAGGAGTAACCTTGCAATCAGTTGGGAATAGGGAAGGAAAGTTAGTGTGACCTTTGCTGATTAGGGACTGTGTTTACCTCTGCATCCCCACAAAGGTCACAGGAAGGAGGTTTTTTTTTTGTTAGTAGCGCAAAGCTCGATGGATCAGCATTCACCTTGATAAGTGATGTGATCATATAATATAGGGAAGCGGAACCTATCTTGAGCTCAATAAGCAGACCTCCAGTGGAAATCGGTGAATATGCACTGAATACCGAACACTGAGTACACAAGTTATTCACAATTTATTCGTCCATTTAGCGTTAATCGTTTAGCAACAAACAAAACATTCGATTCTGATAATTTTCTTCCTATTTAATACGGAAAAGTTGCCACTGCTATGTACCTATTTTAATAATATCACGAAAAACATTAATCTCATCTGCACAGAGAGGAATTTGATAGTCAATTTTACCATTATTGGGGGTTAGGATGACTATTGCTGCATAGTGATTTTGAACCGACTATGATCATGGTCAAAAATACCATTAAAAATAGTTGATCCAACATTTGCCACTCTCCACTACTACACCCAGAAATTAAGTAGATCATTTGACAGCACTTCACGTGTGTTGGGTAGCATGCATATAACCAAGACAAAATGAAAGGGTTTGTTTGTTATCCTTCCATGAGAATATTGACAACAAGACTCCTCATAACGATAGGCATAGAATGCTCTATGAATGATTGAACACGCACGCTAGCGTTGATGTGTATGCTATACAGTATGTGAGCAGTGCAACATCAAGCGATTACGTCGATTGTTAACACGGTTCAGAATAAGTGCAAGCACGGTTCAGAATAGGTGCAATTACTGCGAAAATCAATCATAGTTTTCTAGTATTTTATCACGTATTCGTAGATTCTCGTATGGCTAGTGTAATAAGTGAAGTGTGATTTTTGTGGTTTGTGCAATTACGCAACGAAAATGTGTGAGGATATAGTGTAATTCATGAGAAAACTTGTAGTCTGGCTCGAGTATATTCCCTAGTACGGTTAGATCCATACGACGAATTTGTAGTGCAAAGGTAAGCAATTAGCATTAGCATTAGCATTTACGTTTGCACACCTCGTGGATGGAGCTACGATGAGGAATAATTCGTTGAAGACATTGCATGTCACCATGAAACGAAACCTAATTACGGTTACTGTTACGTTTCTTCACGCAATAATCTCCACGAAGACACTCCTCGATCGCTCACCTGGCCACGTCCATGCAACCGTTGGTGATAGGGAGGATTTGGTATCTACCTTAAGAAGACACGGGGAACCCACGTAGCCTTCAGTAGATATCAAAGGAAAAAGAAAATTAATAGTTGAAGAGAATAGATAAACAGAATGCCCTGTTTGGTGTACAGAACAAAAAAATATTCAAAAATGGTCGTTGGGAGCATCTAGTCTAAGAAGGTTAAGTGATGCTCCATTTCTCTTCAAACGGTTGGGACTTTAGCATTAACTATAGTCCTAGCACCCTATGGCTTATGGTTATAGCGCCATTACTCGCTCTCTGAAAAGAGAAGAAAGTCACCGAGATAAGCCTATCCACTTCCATTTAACATTACGCCAAACATATTGAGTGTCGTAGAACCACTTCTCTCTGCGTACCACAGCCTTACAACAGTTTAAAAATTTTATAATTATACTGACATCCATTGCCGAAAGTGCTGGAAACCCAAACAACCTTCATAGACGTTCCAGAGATAAAAAATATGACGAGTTTCAATACTTTATTTGTGGAATGGTTATATGTATACAATATGATTGATTAAAATCGAGTTACTGGAAATATTACTTACCAATATCAGGCTGGAATTGGAAAATCACGCTCTTTCTCTCATTCATCCATAAATACAGCACACACACACTTCCACTCACACATTCACATATTCATGGTTTGTAAATAGTTTAAGATTGAACCAAATCGTCAAAAAACTTATGCACGATTAAAGAAAAAGAAAATTCCCCCGCTGCGCAACACACGTTACGGGAGCTAAAACTCTACTGATATTAAAAATATACAAAGTAAAAACTACTTAGCTGATTTCCTTTAAATTACGTGTCCGATCCAAAAAGCCCGATCAGGCAACTAGCATCGAGTAATGCCCATGACCTCCAGCTGAAGACTGAAGACACGGGTATCGTTTAATCGCACAATTTCTTCATAATCCGACTAGACACATAAAAGATATCCTACTCTAATCCAGAAAATTCATCACCGCAGCCAGGCAACCAGGTGCACCGGTACCAACTAACTTGACTAGCTGCTCTTCCGGAGAACCTGGCAAATGCGACCGACGGGAAACTATTATGATTCGGACGGGACTTCTTCTTTGTTTATTGTAAATGGCACTGCTCTTTCTTCTTAAGCCTTCACAACACAGTTTAAAACACACTCACAGAAATATTAATTATTTGAAAATGAATTCGCGGAAAAAAACGGAAAAAAAATGACAGCTCCTTCTTGTAGTGCAAAGGTAAACAATTGTGTTGAAAATCTGACTGCTCATTATTTTTACGAAATTTAAGTATCCGAAACGTTTTTGTAGTATTAAATTATATTCAAGACCTAATTTTATTTGCCAGGATTATATATTATTGGTTACTGCGTCCATTTATTGGAGAAATTAAACATCTTTTTACGTTTGAAGTTTGATGACAGCAGAATGTGATGGATATATGTACTATGGTGAGAATAGGTTCCGCTTCCCTAGTTCATTTAATTAAGGGGACAAAAAGGATAACAATTACCTGTTTCGCTCCGCGTTTTCGAGAGCACTTACCAACACTCAATTGTCTGAAAATCCCTTGCGAGGTCCAAGTGGTTAGCGTTCTGCTTTTTCCGCGGTACGGCGGTACCTAAATGATGCCTATCCAAGATAAGTTTGACCAACATCGGTGTTTGTAGGATACCGGGTGTCCGGAGAGATTTTTCCAAGTCCTGGAGTTGAGTTTGGTAGACAGGTACAAGCCGGTTGAGCCAAGAATGGCTACGGTAGCGATACAGTTAAGGGTCAACCATGAATTACTCCGATAATAATTCTGGATAAACAACAGAAAAGAAAAGGGCCCATCAACACCCGTAAACAAACACCTCCGAGCCCATTCCCCCGCAAAGTGAAAGCCACCCACGCAAACCTACTCCAGCATGATGTAGGCGAAAGTTTCCCCTACACGACGGTTCTATAGGTGTGCGTGTATAGCCAACGGCCCGCGATAAAAAGGGCCCAGAAGCGTCCGCCCACAAACGCTGGCAGGCCCCCCTCCATTGTTGTTTCAGAATTGCGTTATAATATCGGAAAACACAACGGTAGAACATGCACGTCAAAATTGCTACCCTAACCTATTATGGTAATCTGAATAACCGAAAAAGTTCAAATCAAAAGATGTATCGGAATAAAGTGACGTCCAAGCGTATAATTGCTTAATGGCTGAAAAAAACAGCCTTCCTCTTTCCATCCACGAAATCGTTAACACACCTCTTGTGATCAAGGTTGTCAATATTTTCAATTGCATTTTTCGACAATTAACTATCGTTCCTCTTAGGAAAAACGTCAAATAAATCAGTAAAATGGAAAGCGATAATCAGCAACAATAAGCAAACGTGTACCAATCGGTTCGTTTCCGAAATCCATTTACAACGGATTTTAGTTCTATTAAACACACAAATGATGTTTAGGTATGAAATGACTTATTTATTTATTTACTTGTCTTCGAATAACTCGTACAGACAGATTATACTAAACACTAATTCTAGTTTTGAACATTGTCTTGGATGTGTTAAAATCAAAATGGTCAGACACTTCATTAAACCTACGGCAACAAACGTCAAATGGGTTGTTCTGTCCGAATAAAGTACGATGCGTAGATAGTCGAAGAAAATCCGTACGCCGAGTTATTCTTGCTGGAGCGTTATTGTTTATGTTTATTGTTATTATTCATCAACAGGCTGTGTGTAGCCCCAATGATGTTAATCATTTAAAAATACATTTACAGTTACACATTTAAGCATGGTCATAACATAAAAAACATTTAATAATAAATAATAAGTCTTGATCTCATAGTCCGTTATTCCTGCCGGCAAAAATTGATGAAAACCTTCGACGAAGCGCATCTCGTGGGATATGAAAATCGAAGACAGATGCCACTTTGTTGAATACTCTTTGTAGTCCGGAAATCGCACCGTGTACTCCATAATTTGTTCGATGTAGAGGCAGCATTAACATGATATTGTTACGAAGCGGTCGAGGTTGAACAAACAGGTTGATTTGCCTCAGGAGAGCTTCGCAATCTGTCTTACCCTGCAGGATATCGGCGACGATCAAGGCTCTGCTTGTGTCTCTTCTAGTCCGGAGCAGCTCTAGGTTGATCAGTTGACAACGGTGTTCGTAGCAGGGTAGCCGAAATGGATCATTCCAAGGTAGTCTACGAAGCGCAAAACGGAGAAAGCGACGTTGAACTGATTCGATTCTCTCAGCACCGTTGTTGTAGTTTGGGTTCCAAACCGCAGAACAATACTCGAGTATCGATCGAACCAGGGAACAATAAAGTGATTTCAGACAGTAGATGTCGGAGAAGTTCTTAGCTATCCTGAATATGAACCCTAAGGTTCTACACGCTTTGTCAACAATATATGTGATGTGTTGCCTGAATGAAAGCTGCGAATCTAAGATCACACCCAGGTCTTTTATCTGATTGACGCGTTCGATTGACGAACCAAGCAGGTCGTAGTTGAATATAATCGGTTGTTTTTTCGTGAAAACGTGATAGCGGAGCACTTGGAAGGGTTTACTATCATTCGGTTCATATTGCACCAACTGGCGAACGCATTCAGCTGACGTTGAAGAATGTGGCAGTCATCAATCAAGCAGATTCGTAAAAGATTTTGAGGTCATCTGCATACGATAAGCGAGGACCTTCGATAACCAGATGCACGTCATTGAAGTAGAGTATGAAAATCAACGGTCCCAGGTGGCTTCCTTGAGGTATACCTGATGTGGCGGAGAAGCTAGCTGATCTGCAATCTCCTATGGCAACCATTAATTGGCGGCCCGTGATATACGAGCGGAACCAACTCAGAAGATTACCGCTTACACCAAGCCTGTCGAGTTTAGCAACCGCAATGGCATGATTCAACTTGTCGAATGCCGCAGATAGGTCGGTGTATATAACGTCCGTCTGAGCCCGATCAGTCATGCTTTCGATAATGTACGAAGTCAGGCACAGCAGATTAGTGGTTGTAGAGCGACCAGAAGTAAACCCATGTTGATCAGCACTTAAATACTGCTTGCAATGAGAGTGCAACGGTTCCATAATAACTAGCTCGAAAAGCTTTGATACAGCACTTAGCGATGTAATACCTCGATAGTTATCCACAGCTCGTTTGCTTCCCTTTTTATGGACAGGAAACATATGCGCAAACTTCCAGCAGGAAGGGAATATGCCGCTGGAGAGGGACATGCAGAATAGACGATGAAGTGGAACTAATAAGCTAGTGATATACGTCTTCAAAAACGCGGATGGAACACCATCAGGTCCAGGGTTAAAGGACGACTTGAGTGAAGTCGCGGCCTTGGATATCATTTCCACGTTGACATCAATTGCACCGAGCGTTTGACCGATTACAGGAACATTCATAGCTGCCAGGGTAACATCGTTGTCACTCAATAGTTCATCAGTGAATACACTGGAAAACTTGCCGGAAAACAGGCGGCATATATCTTGAGGAGTGGCAGCAACTTCTCCATTGAATTCCATGGACGATGGGAGGCCAGACTCCCTGCGTTGCTCGTTCACGTAGTTCCAGAAGGACTTTGGGTGCAGTTTGAGTTTGCGTTGAATGCCGCGTTGAAAATGTAAAAAGCAATGGCGACTGACTCGTTGGTACATGTGATTTAGCCGCACATAATGAAGTTTCAGAGGGAGCGTGCGATACTTCGTAAATCTTTTTAAAGCTGCTCTTTTAATCGACTTCAACCGTCGTAGTTCGCTCGTTTGCCAGGGAGCACGAAAAACATTGCGATGAGTTCTTTTCGGGATGTGTCTGTCAATGACATATGCCAAGACATGTGAAAAAGTTTGCGCTGCAGCCTCAACGCCTTCAGGATCAAGAATGTTCTCCCAATCCATGTTAGATAACACATTTATAATGCTACGGTGGTCAGCTTTACGAAAGTCGTAAAAAACCGCAGCAGGAAAGTCGTCAAAATCGCGAACTAGTTGGTCTTCAACAGTGACAATCAGAGGAGGGTGATGCGGAACTGGTTTAACTAGTGGACAAGGAGCCATGGAAATGAATGGAGCCTTGTCTTGAGTGCTAACGAAGCAGAGGTCTAGACTGCGGTTATTTTCGTTTACTACATAGTTTATTTGAGAAAGCATTGCTGCGCTATAGTTGTCTAGAAGATCAATAGCACCTGCATGAAATGTAGAATCGTCAGGATCTGGATATAGAAATCCGCTATGGGATGGCCTCCATGAAACGCCAGGCAAATTGAAATCGCCGAAAACGAATATCTCATCAACTGGAGTCGCACTCTCGATAACTGAGTAAACAGACCGGCAGTGAGTATCAATGAGATCATAATCCCGAACACGATCAGGCGCAATATACAGGGCGCAAAGAAATAGTGTGCGATCACCTAGATTGATAGCCGTCCAAACTTGCTCCACACAGCTCCATAAATCGTTCTCGATAGCCCTCGCCTCCAATCCGCAGCGGACAGCAACAAGAACACCTCCACCAGATTTTTTCTGGCTGTTGTTGAAATTTCTATCGCAACGAAAAACTTCATAGTCAGGACCAAAAACCTGACTGGAAAGCGTTCGGGAATCGAGCCAAGTTTCGCACAGGACAATAATGTCATAGCTAAGATCCGATACAGCTAGTCGGTACTCTTTGACATCAGAATTAATTCCACCGGCGTTTTGATAATAGAACGTGACGTCCTGCTTACGGCACGGAATCGAGCAACCGGCCTGCTCGGCACGAGGGTTAACGTCGCCCAAAATTCTGAAAATTTGATCGGTATCAGGCGGCGAATGTTCAATATATTGATTGTACTTGCCTGTAGAAGCAAGCTGGAAGTCCCTAGCTCCACATCCAGCCACAGGTCTAGGACGACTATGTTGAACGCTGGCAGGAATCGGCACGACTGGGCTAGAGGGACCAGGGACTTCCAAAATGCGGTCTATTGTGCGTCCCAGATTTAAACAGCAGGGCAGATGATGAACATTGACAGCATCAGATACCATTCGACTTGGGTGTTCACTGGAAATCAGGAATGCATCAGGAACAGAATTACTAGGAAAACACACATACTTCCCTGTAATTTCAGGTCGGGAGACCCTCCCCCAAGCTCTGACCACAGGACCGGGATGACTTTGATGGCTGGAACGAATGGTTGATTTATGTTGGATGGTATTTGGCTCGACTGGGTCAGAGTGGTTGAGGGCTCCCTTGGTGCCTTGCAGTGTGCATCCCAGTTGTGTGATTTGTGTGATGATATCCAGCGTTGGGCAAGAATGACAGTTTAATTCAAGCGAGGTGTTTTCAGAAACCCCTGTCCGGATTTTCTATCTTGGTAATTGACAAATTCACGGAAAAAAACACCATCTGGCCATGTGTCAGCACTCAAAGCGACCTCCCGGTACTTTTCATCAACCCCAATTTTGAAGGAAATAAACCGCATAGACGATAAATCGGCATCCTTTTTCACCAACTTTCTGACTTCGATAGGTTCATCGCAGGGTATGCATTCCGTTGCTAGAGCGAGAATGTCATCTTCCGTTGCACTCGCTGCAATACGGGATAGAAACACCCAGCATTTTTCTGGTTCTGGGGGAACAGTAGAGATCGCTGCAATATTAGCGGACAACTTTTTTGTGCCACACGATAGGCTAGGTATATCGGGTGATATCAGCCCGGCAGCACCAAACGTCCTTTTGTTGGCTTTTCGCGCCAGACTAGGCCATCCAATAGGTAGAACGGGGGCTGCGGGAGTAGTAGGAGCAGTACCGGGGACAGCAGAAATCTTCGTGGCAAGAATTTCAACTTGCTCCCTGTTCTTTTCTAGCTCTGTTCTGACTCCTTCCAGAGCCGAGCGATGTGTTTCGCTCAGATTTCGAAATGCATCAGTTAATGCCGCAAAGGCATCCCGAACGGGTTTTGAATTCATTATTCCTGAACAGCTGTTGCAGAACCAGAACAAATTAGGTTGTTCATTAATGAAACCCATGTTTGGACGAGATAGGGAGACACACTCGAGATGAGCAACCTTTTCACAAAAACCCTGGCATTTCATAAACTTCAGGGTTTTCACCGGCTCAGCGCACTGCAAGCATTTCGATTCCATTCTGACGCTTCAATACGAGAGCACCAGCCAACAGGTATGCAACACGTATGGCAGTTAATACTTTGCTCCCGTTGTGTGATTCAGCTGGCAGTTGCGTGCAAATAACGGTACCGTTTTCGACAACCAGATGTCGTCCCAGGAAAAAAAAATTGCGTGGGGAGTAGGTACAATGGCACTTTGATCGCAATCACAACAAAAAATACACTGAACTTCACTAACGATTTATTACACTTATAGTTCGATTTTTTTCACACCTTCACTATCGCGACGTAGCAAATCAACAAACAAAACGAAAGGCGGTCGAATAACAAATTAAAACACCAATGGTTTATCGAAAAAATGTTCGTAAAACAACGATAAAAAAACCGTGAACAGTGTAAACAAAACAAAGTAAAAAAAAAAAAATAAGTTGTATGTTACTCAGGAGCGCCGAACAATCAATTTTATTACTCAAGATGTCGAATATGAAAAGCCGTTGCAAGAGAACCCTTCTATCAGCCAACGTCGGTAGGCGTACCAAAGCGCATCGCTGTTCGTAGGGGGGCAATCTTACTGGATCATTCCAAGGCAGCCGGCGGAGCGCAAACCGAAGAAAGTTGCGTTGAATTCGTTCAATCCGTTGAATATGAACGACATGGTATGGCGCCCACACAAGAACACCATATTCTAATATACTGCGTACCAGCGCACAGTAGTGTGATTTGTGTGATGATATCCAGCGTTAGGCAAGAATGACAGTTTAATTCAAGCGAGGTGTTTTCAGAAACCCCTGTCCGGATTTTCTATCTTGGTAATTGACAAATTCACGGAAAAAAACACCATCTGGCCATGTGTCAGCACTCAAAGCGACCTCCCGGTACTTTTCATCAACCCCAATTTTGAAGGAAATAAACCGCATAGACGATAAATCGGCATCCTTTTTCACCAACTTTCTGACTTCGATAGGTTCATCGCAGGGTATGCATTCCGTTGCTAGAGCGAGAATGTCATCTTCCGTTGCACTCGCTGCAATACGGGATAGAAACACCCAGCATTTTTCTGGTTCTGGGGGAACAGTAGAGATCGCTGCAATATTAGCGGACAACTTTTTTGTGCCACACGATAGGCTAGGTATATCGGGTGATATCAGCCCGGCAGCACCAAACGTCCTTTTGTTGGCTTTTCGCGCCAGACTAGGCCATCCAATAGGTAGAACGGGGGCTGCGGGAGTAGTAGGAGCAGTACCGGGGACAGCAGAAATCTTCGTGGCAAGAATTTCAACTTGCTCCCTGTTCTTTTCTAGCTCTGTTCTGACTCCTTCCAGAGCCGAGCGATGTGTTTCAGCTCAGATTTCGAAATGCATCAGTTAATGCCGCAAAGGCATCCCGAACAGGTTTTGAATTCATTATTCCTGAACAGCTGTTGCAGAACCAGAACAAATTAGGTTGTTCATTAATGAAACCCATGTTTGGACGAGATAGGGAGACACACTCGAGATGAGCAACCTTTTCACAAAAACCCTGGCATTTCATAAACTTCAGGGTTTTCACCGGCTCAGCGCACTGCAAGCATTTCGATTCCATTCTGACGCTTCAATACGAGAGCACCAGCCAACAGGTATGCAACACGTATGGCAGTTAATACTTTGCTCCCGTTGTGTGATTCAGCTGGCAGTTGCGTGCAAATAACGGTACCGTTTTCGACAACCAGATGTCGTCCCAGGAAAAAAAAATTGCGTGGGGAGTAGGTACAATGGCACTTTGATCGCAATCACAACAAAAAATACACTGAACTTCACTAACGATTTATTACACTTATAGTTCGATTTTTTTCACACCTTCACTATCGCGACGTAGCAAATCAACAAACAAAACGAAAGGCGGTCGAATAACAAATTAAAACACCAATGGTTTATCGAAAAAATGTTCGTAAAACAACGATAAAAAAACCGTGAACAGTGTAAACAAAACAAAGTAAAAAAAAAAAAATAAGTTGTATGTTACTCAGGAGCGCCGAACAATCAATTTTATTACTCAAGATGTCGAATATGAAAAGCCGTTGCAAGAGAACCCTTCTATCAGCCAACGTCGGTAGGCGTACCAAAGCGCATCGCTGTTCGTAGGGGGGCAGTCTTACTGGATCATTCCAAGGCAGCCGGCGGAGCGCAAACCGAAGAAAGTTGCGTTGAATTCGTTCAATCCGTTGAATATGAACGACATGGTATGGCGCCCACACAAGAACACCATATTCTAATATACTGCGTACCAGCGCACAGTAGAGCGACTTCAAGCAATAAACGTCTTCAAACTGCTTCGTATTTCGTTTAACAAATCCAAGTATCGCGTAGGCTTTAGCGGTCGTTGCTGCTATTTGTTGTGAGAAGTTTAGCTTGCTGTCAAGTAGTACACCGAGATCCTTTACTGTGCTCACTCTAGCGATACTCGTTATCTCCATTCTGTAATCGAAGATGGTTGCATTCCTTGTTCGACAGAATGTGATGACGTTACATTTACGGACGTTGACTTCCATGCCATTTAGCTTGCACCAACCCAACAATACCTCGATGTCAGCTTGAATAGAACAACAATCAACTAACGATGAAACCACGCGGTAGAACTTCAGGTCGTCTGCAAACATTATTTTTGGCGATTTAATCGTTTCACAAAGATCGTTGACAAATAGCACAAAAAGAAGTGGACCCAAATGACTCCCTTGGGGCACACCAGATGTGATATCGAATGGATCCGAGCACGTCCCATTAATGCGTACGTAGGCACAACGCCCCGTTAGGTAAGAGAATATCCATTGAGTCAACCAAGTAGGAAGGCCCATTCTATTCAATTTATCCACCATCAAAGCATGCGGCACTCTATCAAATGCTTTGGTGAAATCGATATAGATGGCATCGATTTGTTGTCGCTTTTCCAGTGCGTCGACTAACGAAGAAACAAATGTCATCAGGTTGGTAGAAGTTGAGCGTTTTTTCACGAATCCATGTTGAAACTCGGAGATTATATGATGCACGTGAGGATAAAGCGAATCGTGGATGAGGCTTTCAAAAGCTTTCGGCATACAACTCAAGATCGAGATGCCACGGTAATTCTCGATGTTGTGTATACTGCCGCCTTTGTGAATGGGAGTAATAGCAACTGTTTTCCAAGCACTTGGGAAAATGCCTTCCAGAATCGAACGATTGAAAAGAATGGTGGCGGGCACGGTAAGCGAATCAGCACAGTTCTTGATGAATATCGGAGAGACACGATCTGGCCCAGCACTTTTAGAGTCATCTATCCCTTGTTGCTTTCTCAGCACATCCCCCTGAGAAAAGTTGAAAAGTGCCATGTTGAAGTCGTATCGAGGCAAACTGTCCAGGTACGCTTCAGACGAAGGTGATCGGTTGTTACTTAGCACACTTCGAAAGAAGGACGAGAACAAATTTGCCGAGTCGAGTGGAGTTTCGGCTGTTGTCTCGTTGTAGGAAACGCGCTGAGGAATTCCATTGTTCTGCTTTCTGCTTCTCATGAACGACCAAAACGTTTTGGGATCCTGCTTGATTCTTTCTTCTGTGCGATGAATGTAGTTGCTAAAGCATCGCGCATGCAAAGAGTTATATTCGCTCTCTAAGTCACGCAGCTCCACTTTTCGCTGTACATCCCTCGACCGAAAAAAACGTTTTCTAGCCTTCCGTAGTCGATTCCGTAAATGTTGAAGCTCGCTGTTCCGCCAAGGTTGTCTTGTCCCCGAAAATCGGCGTCGTTGCTTCACCGGGACAACATCACGAACAATTGAAAAAATCCGTTGATAAAAGACGGAAACTGCCTCTTCCATACTACACCCAACAAGACACTCATCCCAGCGAACAGCAGAAATTAATTCGTTTAGCGATGCGAAATCACATCGGTTGAAATCAAAGTTGAGAGTGTCCGACACATTCAAATCATCGCACTTGCTAGTAGTTTCAAATTGTAGTACGAATGGCTTGTGGTGATGATCGATTCTCAACAATGGCAACGGTGGCTCAAGTAGCTCCACACACTTATCGTCATTCACAAATGCCAGATCGAGAAGCCTTCCATTTACGTTGATCAAGTCATTAACTTGATAAAGACAACAGCCTACAATCGACTCAATCAGGGCTATCTCTTGCTCAGACGAGGCATTGATCGGTAGAAAGGAGTTTATTTCTACATCGTGCATCCAACACAAGTGGGGAAGGTTGTAATCACCAACAACCAAAACACGGCCACGATTGCCAGCAAGATCAAGTAGGTTCTGAACACAAGCAGAATGCTGCTCATACAGATACGTTTCACTGTTGGGTGGGAGATAAATAGCGCAAACATACAGCTTAAAATTCGGCAAAACAACACGAACAATGATCTGCTCTAATCGCTCACATTCAGCAAGACTAACAGACGTACTGTGCAGCCCTTTCCTCACCCCAACTAGTACTCCACCTCCACGTGAAAAACAGCTGGTGTTAGCATTTCTATCGCACCGATAAATCGTGTAGTTGTGTGCGAGTTCTGTGTTTCCGATATCGTTATTGAGCCATGTTTCTGTAAGAGCTATGACATCGTAGTCACTACCAGATAGTGACAAAAACAAATCGTTTGTTTTCGTACGGAGGCCACGGACGTTTTGGTAGTACAAAGTGAACGTCTGTTGTGTTTTTCTGGGATCATTGTGTTGTTTTGAGATCGATTGAATATCGAGTGAAGAAGACGAGTGTTGTGTGTTTCGGATGAGTGTAGTGGGTCGTTCATTCGGAGTAGAAAAAATCTCGGTACGTACCATAGACTGATGATTACTGCTGATGGATTTCTGGTGTGGGTTGGAAGCGAAATGTTGTTCGAGAAGATGCGATGTGGCTGAAGTCGAACTGACGGAAGCTAATTCCCTTCTGCCATGACGATCCAGATAAGGCAGTGTCCTTTAGAAAAGTGTTTTTCAAATTGATTGTTATGTGCTTGTATTTTTACCAAAGCTTCATATTTCTTGGGGTTGCATGATGTATTTTAGTAAAATTGTTGTTCATCTTGTGATATGCCTTCGATTTGTAAAAAATTAGTAAAAATCATCTCAAAATATAATAAAATACTTAGAATGCTATTCATAAAAATAGTTTCAAATTTTAACTATAAAAGTATGTAGGTGAAAAAACAAAGATAGCTTGTAACAAATGTCTGTTAACTGTTTGAAATTATTCCGAAAATCAATATGTCATCACATCAATATGTCGTAAGATGATTTTCTCTGAATATTATTCATTAAAATACTTTAACATTTTGACTAACCAATAACTTATGCAGCTATTTTCAAAATTATTTAAAGTTTACTTACGTCTTTCAGAATACCTTGAGGCACTACAACATGCCTTTAAAAGATTTATTTCTCGCAATATACTTACCTAAATCACCAAATTAAATTGATTTATTATTATAGGAAACCGACAGGCATATTTACATATCGTCAGATGATTTGTTTCAATTTTCTCAAAATATTCTTACTTAGACAACTTTTCGTTAAAACACTTGAACATTCTGATCTATAATTATTTATTTTATTGGAAATATTGGCCAAACACTTCTGACATAGATTAATTAATTTCAAGTTAGTTAGTTAGGTAGTCGATGAAAATTTTCCTGAAATTGATACATCATCTAGCCAATACAATACAATTTTTGGTTTTAGGAAAAAAAAACAATGATTTGTTTTAATTTTTATGCAGAGACTGATGTTTTTCTAACATCGAAATTTGTGATGATTTTTCCAACACATGAAATAACTAATTGAATTCAACAAGTCACTCGTTCATCTTCTCGGACAGCCTCAGTTCGATTGATGCTCTTCGGTCGATGAAACATAGTAAACACTCATCTTATGATCATCTGATGAGACTACAGCATCCCATTTCCAAGCTCCTCTGTCCAATCCATCTCAAAAAATTGTCACCCCTTTTAACCTCGGGTAAACGGCCCACGTCCTACTAAGTCACTCGATTTATATTAAAAACAATGAATTTTCGTCTCCATAACGCAATTGAGCCTCCCAAATAAATGAACTAGATAAATAAACAAGTTAGATTAATCATTTGAATAAAAGAAAAAAAAAATTGTATCAATTGAACAAACATCTTCCCTGCACTTCCTCATTATGAAAAAACAGATACCACGTTGTCGACGTTTTAAAACAACTCTCCGGTGTACAATTCTTTCTAAACAAAACGAACGGACCTGTCCTAGCTTAGGCTGGACAGATACTAAAATTGGAAATGAACAGACGGTGCTGTTGGTTATTTTTTTTTTCGTCCTCCACCTCCCACGGCTCGCAGCTCGCATAGCGTGGAACGTTTTAGGTTGTTTTGGAAATCCAAAAAGTATGCTATAATTTTGTTTTATGTACTTTTATTGGTACCATCAGATTTTTTTTTTGTATCTTTATTAAGGAGATTTTTAGCCCCAGGCTGGTTCATCTCTGGAACCCCAGAGGGGTGCTCATTCTAATTTTCGACAGAGAGTTTCAGAAGGTTACACTTCAAGTTACATACTTGCGTATTTGGTGACCCGGAAGGGTTCTCTGAAAAAGTGGATGGGGCTTCAGAAGGAGTCCCCCTAGTACAGAGTGGTTTTTCTACGAAGTTGTTGTGAACTATCGCAAGAATAAAAATAAAAAATCTAGCGAATGTGTCTTCTATATCGTGATCGAGTCCAGGTTCGTAGCGGTAGTCGTAGGATGGGCGTTATTATTCGGGCGTAGTTTAGTTTGTAAAGGTCGAAGCAAGGAACGAATTCGTTATATCATTGGTAGTGTAGTGTATGTAGTCGAGCCGTCTTATTGCGAGTATATAGTCGATTTAAAACAGGATAGACTGCTGGTAGCCAGCTACATTGAGAAATCCACTTCTAGCAGTTATGCCAGTTGGCAGAATTAAATGTTGTTATTCAGTCCGGCTTCCCGGAGGAAGCCCATGAGAGCCTGGTTGGCATTTGAAGCTACGAGTTTTTTTGCCTCCGCAAGGAGGCATACTCCATTATTTGATCCTTAAGTCCTTTCCAAGAAGCTGGTCGCTCGTCGGCATACTGAAAGTGCTACGAGTCGATCGAATGGTAGGACCCCTCCTTCTATGCAGGCAGAAAATCCCGGAGTCGAAGTAGACCGGAGGTGATGCGAACGGCTTTGTGGTATTAGTTCCGAGTTTGTTAATTAGAGAGGACATAGCAATGCATGTTAGCTCGATGCCGTATAGGAGCCTTGAATCTATTCTGCCTTAGTGAGTTCGAATGTGGCGGTTGTTATCAGGTTGCCGGCATGCTAAGGAACGGATGAGGTTGACTTCTGACTGTGTCAGAAGATGTGGGTGAAAGAACATTTTCCCACAGTTAATCTGAAACCTACCGTTGCTGCCCAGTTGTTGATGTGATTAACGGTTTGGATAAGCTTTGCCCGAAGTGCCTTTGGTGTGATTTTTGCGATCATTAGAACGATGTCATCGGCGTAGACAAAGATGAAGATCTCTGCTTGTAATTTTGAAAAGACTTCGTTCATTTTTATCAAAAAAAACTAGAAGGGACAGCCCAATGGGGTTGTACGCAAAGTTGACGTAGGACTACGTAGTGACATTGCAATGTAAGTGTTTTCCAATATTTCGTGTTCAATATTCAGTATTCTTTCAAGAATATGTAAAATCAATTCTAGAATATGTAATACCATTGTCATTTAATCAATGTTAAACGATAATTTTCGTGCAGGAATTAAATAAGCCTTTAATAATTTCTCTAAATGTTTAAAAATCGCCTCATGCTATTATTTAAAACAGCTTAAATATTTATTGGTCATGACATTGTGAAAACTGTCATGAATATGACGCTCTATCTGAAAACCTGCTATTTTCTTGACGAAAGTAATTTAAGATTTCCTACCTCGAGTTGAAGGGCCTTCTCCAGCGTCCCAACTAGTAGATGGAGACGCATTACCTTCGGCCGCTTTCTTATTCGCCCGATAACAACGAGCTCTCTCGGCAGCGGTTTTTGGCTGCTTCGTCGGACGTTCTGACTGCTGCTTCTTGAACGGGGTTTAGTTGGTTGGACTTGGGTGTAGGGATTTATTATACGGGGAAGGGATAATCGGATTTAGGTGTTATAGTGCTTCCAGTTCTTCTTCTCCTTGTATTCCATCGTTTCTACTATTGGATTGGGGTAGCAAGTCGTTGCTACTATTGGATTGGGGGATTAAACCGGGATCGGTGTTTGGGAATTCTTCGGTGTCCGAGATGTACATAGCAGTATTTTTGGCTTTGGTTCTCTTTGGATCTAGTTCTTTGTTGTCCTGCCTAGTGTTGTGCTTCTTAGATTTCGTCTTGACGCTCAGTTTTGTGGGCTTCGTACATTTCTCCTCAGCTTCGGGGTAATTTTGTTCCATATCTGTATCCATATCCGTCGGAACCTGCGAGATTTTCGGTGGGCGTAGTTCAGGGTTTGGCGGTCTTTTTCTTCTTGTGGCTGGCGTTAGGTGCTAATGACGGGCTTAGGTCTTGAGTTTGTTGGAGGGTATCAATTAGTTCACTCTGTATCTTTTCTTTGATTCGTAATTGTTGGATTTCAGCTACAGGGTCCTCAATTGTTCCGTGATTTCTGATGAGGTACAGTCGGTTCTGATTGCGGGTTAGGACGGCAGAGGTTAAGTGACCGTTGTGCGATTCACCACGGTTAGATGATACGTTTAGGATTTGTTGGGATTTTCGTCCAAGTTCTCCTTCCAGAGCAGCAATTCTACGATACTTTTCGTCGATAATTTCTTCTTGGCGCTGAAAAACCAACATTGAACGCTCAATTTGTTCGTTTTTCTTGATGAATTCAATGAGAACATTGCTCATTTTTGCCTCAAGTTCACCGCTTGTCATTGCTATCTTTTATCTCAGCTGCCATTGAGCGTTGGCTATGTTTCTGCTCGTATACTCGTCTGGCTGCGGAGTATCCGATCCCTAGGTCCACACGGATGTGTTGAATTTTATTTCCCTTCTCATACATCGGACATTTCCTACTGGACACTGGATGGGTGTTATTCTTTCAGTGTTTGCCAAATGGCTTTTCATGCCAAGTCTGAGCTGAGGTGCTGGTGTGATTACCAGAGCAGTTGCTACATGTTGGAATGTTTTGCTGACATCGTGCACGTGTGTGTCCATATTCAAACAGTAAAAACAAAGCATTGGCGATGGGTAGTATGGTCGAGTGCAGCATCTGATCTACCCGAAGTCTACATTAGAAAGTACCACCGTTCCTTCGGAGTGGGGATGCGGTCAGTTCCAGCTCCGCTAGGACGAACAATCCATCTGATCTCGGTAATGCCTTGATCTTGAAATTCTGCAACGATCTCTTCATCATTGTACTCAGTTTACTCCGAGCATGTTATTAAATATTTGGATTGGTTAAGTACTGGGTGATTTACCAATTTGACGGCAAATCCGTCGTTTAGTTGACATTGTTTTGAAGGTGTCAATCTGCTTTTTATTCCTAAGTATGATAACGTAACTGATGCCTTGCCTTTCTGGATATGCTTCAGATATTTTTAGGCCAAGAAAGTTTTCCGCGGATTTCCTTATGAGGAATGATTCTTTGGGAAGGTGTTCAGATGCCGCTTGTAATTGTAGTATCGTCATTTGTCCGTGATCGCCTCTGGAGTCACCCCATTGGGGAAAGCTCTGCCCTGTGAAAATGCCATCCCTTTTGTTAAAGGGTCCTACGTCTCCCAGTGGGATGGGGGGCTGTCCCCCAACGACATGCCAGGAGACTGGTGAGTTACCCTTGATTAAAAAGCTTCAGTTAATTGTTTCCTTTTTTGTCATTCACTTTAATGTCACAGAAAAACTCCTGATCTATTCACACTCTATTTTATTGTTTCTGTTTTTAATGCACACGCGTTGGTAACCGGCTCGATCGATTGGTTTTGCGACAAAGAACGATAATTATTAACGGTCGTTCCAAATATCCCGAACAAGTTTACAGTGAAATCATTGCACACAACACTCGGGATCAGCCGATCGTGACTGTGTTTACTTTGCGTAACAATGGTGTCTGTGCACATATATTTCTTCCCACTGACTTTAAATCGGAGATAATTAGTCACAGGGGAGGTGCGCTACATCCACTATATAACGATCACTCGTCAACTTCTTTAACAGTTACTGATTATTTAAAGCCTCGAGCTATCTCTTTTCACTCGCTGCGATGTAAAAAGTTAGAGCGCTGTGCAGGGATAATGTGCGACTCAAATCTCTTTGAGTGCAGCACGCGCTGCTACGAGACAGCACATTAAATGTCAAAGAGACGCGAAAGTGCAGTCTGTACACCCGTGCACCCTTGTTGTGCCGTGCGCTCAAAGGCGCACATCTCATTTCGAATTTGCTGTCGTCTCTTTGGGCGTTAACGATTGCACTCTCCCTTGTCGTCTCTGTGCAAACACAAGTGCAAAAAAACACGGCGGCACCTAGTCGGGCCAGTTGTGGATTTTCATAAAATTTAAACTCTATAAACCCATGCAATGCCTTTTTGTTACTAGCATCAAAAAATTTCATTTAGCTACCATTTACCCAAGCATGAGCCAAAGCACAGAGTAAAGCACTGAGTAGAGCACTGTGCATTACTCTTTGTCTCTGAAAGAGTAGTGCATGTGCGGCTATCTGTCTCTCGTTCTGCTACGAAATCTCTCGCACATTCGTTTTGTGCGCTCTTCTGAAACAGGAGACGCACACTTTAAATTGGGTGAAGCACTTGCCTATTTTGCTTTACTCTGTTTTTTCGACAATCCCTGGCGCTGTGTATGGTTGGAACAATATTTTCAACTCACGTCACTTGGTGCACACCTGCACCCTAAGATTGCAAATTGTCTTAGCAATATTTTTATGTAGAAATATAACATAGTTTTGTATATAAATTTCGAGTATTCCCGGGTGCAAGAGCAACATGTTTTTATGCGCACGTCTACATACAAACGGATGCCAAGGGGTGAATGCAGGAACAGAGTTGAGTTTACTTCGATGCTCAGAGTGGGTCTTTTGCCGTTTGAATGTTGTTTCGCTATTGTTTCCACCTTCAACAATGATTTGATTTGGCCCGATCGTTGCACAATCAAATTAATTGTATTCTATTGTTTCAATGAATAATAGATATTACACCGCAAGATACATACGACATCTCTAATTGGACATCTAAAATCTCATGAGAATTGAAAACCATGTAAAATAGTTTATATGATGCATATATGCAGTGTCCAGGATGTTCCGGATTATCCCTGGAGATCTGGCCAGCATCTGAAAATAACCGACATCTGTCATACGACACATCACACGCAAGAAGAAGCAAAAAATAACTAAAATCATGCTCATATGAAGTTCGCTGGACTAGATTGGAGACATTCGAACAAGTTAAACTTTAGAACTTTAGAATAAATTTAGCTTGTTATAGGAAACGTATGTATTTTTTTTTATCAAATTCTAAATATAATAAAATTTTGCCTAGAAATTGTATGTATTCGGTTAAAATATTATTTGGCTAAGCCCTGCACAGTGGATTAGTTAGAAATTTATTTTGTTCATTTTTGTCCCCAAACGCACTGCCCTTCGGTTCAGAAAGGGGTATGGGCGCGTTCTGTAGATTGGTCGCGGCAGGTTTCATGTGTGAATCGGTTGCCCCATCAACGTTCAAAAGTGCCTGAACCAAATGGATAGCTTGTAATGATCACTTGAATATGTGATGGGGGATCATTGTAATTGTAATTTCTCAGTCCCCGCCCTGGCAGACCACTGTCCGCCCATCTGCGTTTGGGCTAGGCGAGAACCTATCAAGCCTACCCGTTGATATGCCCTAGACCATATAGCACACCGGGATCTTCCACAAGCAGGCGCCGGTTATTAACTAACCAGTCCCAACAAGTGTTAGATTCATTACATAGAGGATAGTAGGAGGCAGAAAGTGGAGCAAGAGAGAGAGAGAGGGGCGTTTGTATGCTGAAACGAAAACGAAATAATGATTTAGTGATTATTGTAATTGATAAGTTCAAGTATGAATAGTTCTCATCTGTTTCTTCTCCTATTGGTTGTTGTTGCACTGATACAAGTGCAAGTTTGTCATCCAACTTGCTCTTTGATTTCCACTACCGCTCGTTATTGTGTGGGACGCATTTAAATACATGGAAAGATAGCAAACATATTAAAGATATTCGTTAGTGGTAACATATATAATACGCTTTCTTATCATGTGTTTGTGTGAAGGTTAAATATTTTAATTTTAGTACCGATTTCCGATTTGAACCGATTTACACCAACAGTAAGGATGCTATTGGGGCCACTCACAAATTGTGATGGTGGTTTTTCATTGAGAAAACAAGATAATTTATATTAAAGCATGAGAGCCAATTTAGATCAGTTTACACAGATAGTACAGACACTGTTGCAACCACTCACAAAATGTAATAGTGATTGGCTGGTTCCTAGATATGTGGCCCAGCGAGTCTGGCGAACGAATAATATGGATCACAATTAATTATGATCCCCACCACCCGCCCACCACACCCGGCGAACCAACACATCTCACGGGGAAGCATTGTTCTTCTTTGTTCACACGATCACTCGCGCCACCGAACAATAGGTAAACGAAACAATAGAAAACGCGATATTCTGACAACAACACTTTGCGCAACACACCCTCGACACAAATGTTCACAACCGATGTCCGAGGCAGGCACCTTGATTTTCGCAAACTGTCAACTTGTACAACTACAGTCAAAAACCATTTCACAAGTGGAACCGATATCTGCATAGCAAGCTGATCGTCCCAAAGAGTAATCTACACTTTGAATCACGATTGAAGGATTTCGCGAAATAAGTGCCCCAGAAGCATTCCGCGCCTATTGTCAACTTTATGCTTCTATTGATTTCCATGCTCATCTATTTAGCACCAACCGGGGGAGACTTGGTCCTGTACCCAATGCTTTCCTTATCTCCAATCCGCTCAGCAAATCGCAATGTTTTGTGATATAGTGGGCGGAATATTATAATTTGAGATAATTCAATACAGACGTCTTCCAAACTTGGAAGATCGACAGGTAATCGGTGTAACCACCTGGTACCTCATAGCAAGATGCTTAGAGGCGGACCGGAAGAGTTGATAAGCTACCTCCCCCAATATGCGATGGGGGATCATTGCCTTGATATTCCGAAATGCAGCACGTTGTAAAATGTTTCTTGTCTTCTATAACCAAATAAGATGGAATTGAATAAACGAATAGTCATCGGGAATGATCTCTCATATGCATCCGTCGAACCATTCTGAACGGCCGTTGTGAGAATATCACCATGAAAATCTCACATGCGCATAGCGTGTTACCAATCAATAATGCCTTTTTTCTGTTCTCTTGCCTATCCTATGACCGCGAGCAATACCAAACGTCGTAAAGTCAACTCTTCAAAAGGTAGGGGTAGACCCACGTAAACACGGACCCACAGAAACACCGAGGCAACACAATAAAGCACGGTATAAACCCTAACCAATTTTACTTTCAGTCAAATTTTGTAACACAAGGTAAGCAATCAAATGACCACTACAAAATATACTAAATATCCACGACCTAATATATAACGGGGATAGGGAGGAACCATCAGGGCACCCAAATGAAACGATTTGGATTGGGAGCATGGGACTGCCTCCTCCCTATTGGTAACATTTCGCGGAACGAGGGCGGGCTCTTCGACCCCATCTATTGGGTTTATTCTGTCAATCGAGGGCTCGATTCTAATGCTGTTGGTGTGAACTTGCTTTTGGAATGAGATTCTCACCCCTATATTCGAGGGTTTCGCGTAAATGCATCTGCTTACGGGCCCACCCAACGTTTTTGGCCCTTCATACAGGAGCCTGATGATCACAAACAACAATAGAATCCTGATCAGATAATTCCATTGCTATGGAAAGTTACCCTGCTACATTAGATGGTAGTATCTCATCATCATCATCATCAAGCGTAGGTTCATCCATCGTCTCGTGATTTCTGTCCACATTCCAGGCTAATTTTATTAAATAAAATGCTAATTCGACTTTGGCTTACAATCACATTCACTAATAATTGTAAATAATATATAAAAATGTTTTGTAGCCAAATTGTTCCTTGAAGAGTTTGCTGTCGATGCACCTTTTTCAATTTCCAAAAAAAATGAACAATACGGAGCTTAGCATTTGAAAATGGAGGCAATGTCTTATATTTTTTGCACTTTTTTTCAGTAGAAGCGGACTCCTGTAAAAACTACAAGATTTATCAACATGGTTTGTTCATACATTAATTGTTATGTTATATATTCTCCGTGCGAGGAGTAACGATTATGATGTAGAAGGAGATGTTCGCTCATCACCATGAGGCACCGAGAGTGAACAACAATGTTTTTGGCTAGAATTAAAGATATGAAGAGAAAGTTTTGATAGTTCCGCTAGTGTGCGACAGGCTTGGAAATTTAACAGATGTTTTATGAAAATTGAGCGAAAAGGGCATGTGTACAGTGGTACTCGAACCAACGACATTTTTGCCTAACATCCCACTGCGGGGTAGGTCGAAGCACGGACTATGTCCGCCACTTCAACAGGCAAAAATGTCCGGTTGGAAGACGCTCATGTACCACTGTGGCTTGTATAGTTATTCTAGCGATCTATTGTGTGCACTCTGTTTACTGATGCGCACATGGGAGAGGAACTCTCTCCTTTTTTGGGTGTGTTTTGATTCGCACCGACTGACGATCACTAAAGTTTTTCTCGTCGTCTCCAACGTAGAGACCTCGGAGAGAAACACCATGAAGCGGTGCGATACTGGTCCCCACCAGTATAATTAATGGTTACCACCATTTATGGTTTTACATACATTAATTGTTATGTTATATATTCTCCGTGCGAGGAGTAACGATTATGATGTAGAAGGAGATGTTCGCTCATCACCATGAGGCACCGAGAGTGAACAACAATGTTTTTGGCTAGAATTAAAGATATGAAGAGAAAGTTTTGATAGTTCCGCTAGTGTGCGGCAGGCTTGGAAATTTAACAGATGTTTTATGAAAATTGAGCGAAAAGGGCATGTGTACAGTGGTACTCGAACCAACGACATTTTTGCCTAACATCCCACTGCGGGGTAGGTCGAAGCACGGACTATGTCCGCCACTTCAACAGGCAAAAATGTCCGGTTGGAAGACGCTCATGTACCACTGTGGCTTTTATAGTTATTCTAGCGATCTATTGTGTGCACTCTGTTTACTGATGCGCACATGGGAGAGGAACTCTCTCCTTTTTTGGGTTTGTTTTGATTCGCACCGACTGACGATCACTAAAGTTTTTCTCGTCGTCTCCAACGTAGAGACCTCGGAGAGAAACACCGTGAAGCGGTGCGATACTGGTCCCCACCAGTATAATTAATGGTTACCACCATTTATGGTTTTACATACATTATTTGTTATGTTATATATTCTCCGTGCGAGGAGTAACGATTATGATGTAGAAGGAGATGTTCGCTCATCACCATGAGGCACCGAGAGTGAACAACAATGTTTTTGGCTAGAATTAAAGATATGAAGAGAAAGTTTTGATAGTTCCGCTAGTGTGCGGCAGGCTTGGAAATTTAACAGATGTTTTATGAAAATTGAGCGAATTGGTTCGAGTACCACTGTACACATGCCCTTTTCGCTCAATTTTCATAAAACATCTGTTAAATTTCCAAGCCTGCCGCACACTAGCGGAACTATTAAAACTTTCTCTTCATATCTTTAATTCTAGCCAAAAACATTGTTGTTCACTCTCGGTGCCTCATGGTGATGAGCGAAAATCTCCTTCTACATCATGGTTTGTTCGCAAAAATTATAGTTTAGAACAAACGGACGGAAATAAAATTTCAAAAGAGATAATCAAATATGTTTGTTTTTTTTTTTTATCCCCATAGGATTGCAATGATCGGGGTTGATTTTTGAAAACTCTCAAGTGATTATGCCGGAAGGATTAGTCTATGGTGACCAAATAAACACCGGGCTTTCGAAATCAGCTCACATAATCATCTTGAAAATTTTTGGGATTCAGTATCAGTCAGGTATTTGTTAAAGTCCGTGTTTTTGTGCTTTGTCCGTGTCATTACGTTGTTAGTGATATTCGTGTCAGAGTAGTTTTTGGTATCTGCGCAATTTCATATAGTACAGGTGTGACAATGTAATAGCTATCTCCCTTATTCTACGCTCCCAAATGAACAAAGTATTTGACGTTAGACTCATCGGGAAACTAAGCTGCTCTGTTGGACATGGGTATTTGCGGGCGGTCTTTTAATACATAGTTATGTTTGTATGTATGATGTGTATGTTGTTTTGGAAATGTTAACTGATTTACTTACCCACACTGTTGTTATTATTTTTGATTTGTTGGTAACATAGCGCCTTAGATGATACTCGCATGCATGTGCTTCGTCCACGTAGGTCTTTCTTGGGCGGCTACTTGGTCTTGTTCCAACCATAGGCCAAGATGCCTGCCTGTCCATTTTGCGTCGCCATGAGAATCGGATTTACATCAGGCTCCAAGCCTCGGCATGCTGATCCTTCTTGCATAATTTCTTTTTTCGTTCTAGAAGTATACAAAAATATTCGCTCCTCTGCCAACAGCCAGACCAAATGTAAAATCTGTGTGGTGATGCTTTCCAGAAAATTGCAGACCCATATTAAAACTCAGTTTTAATAAAAAAAAAAATACGATTCTTTGAGTGGTAGTAATATTATTGAAATTATACAGATTCTATATTGTATGAAAATAAGGAAAGTTGTCAAAATAAAAGTGAAAATGCTACTACTAGTGGGTTAAAATGCACTTCTGGTCCACATCACCCCTGGGGAAACACTGGTTTGCTCTTTCCCGTTTGGGTAAAGATCCAGTCCAAGCCCTGGGACCTGGTAGTTTTCAATCTACCACAAGGTTTTTCCAATGCCCAGGGCCACTGAAGAAGTCTGCACATTGTAGACGAAATACGCGTATCTGTCAAGATAAGCAAAGGTAGTTGGAATTAAATTGAACATACTAATTTTTCTTCTAATTTCTAGCTTTATGCTTCTATTAATTTCCAAACTTATAGTTTTAGCACCACCGGGGGATACTTGGTCCTATACCCAATGATTTCATTATCTCCAATCCGCTCAACAGCAATGTTTTGTGATGGCCGGAATATTATAATTTGAGCAGATTTGACAGATCGACAGGCAATCGGTGGTAAACCACCTGGTACCTCATAGCAATGCTTAGAGGCGGACCGGAAGTTTCGATAAGATACATCCCCCATCATCGAGTATTATTTGTAATCATATTGAATTTTAGAAATGTGGGCTCAACTGTTATATAACTGTCCCATATGACATTAAGATGTTTTTTATTTTTTTATGCCAACAACAACACATTGCTATGTACTTTCAAAATATAATTCAAACAAGTGTTGTTAATTCTAGAAAAATCGTGAATACGAAGACTGAATTTTTGTTTTAGTGGGACAAATATGCGTCCAATTTTCAAGTGGGACAAACAGAGGAGTGAAGAGAGCGATAGTTCTCGAAGCCTGCAACTTTTGGTGTGGCGCTAGTGACGATTAGAACATTTCAAGCTCGGTTCACAATGGATTATATTTCTTTACAATATTTCCTCTACCAAACTACTACTATCAGTAATTTAGATGGAATATTATAGTACCTGGCTAATAAATAATGAAAAAATACAATCCTTGTGATAACCACTGCACTAAGTACGAGGCGAAAGATTTTTTTCTCATGTAAAATAAACGACAAAACACGACAGCTTCCGCCGCGGATATTGTGTTTGCTGCATATTGCCTTCAAGAAAACCGAGCTGTCAAATAAGCACCACACGCAGCACCAAGTTTTCGGCTTCACGGTTTTTGTTCGTGGATGACAGCCGCTTCAGTCCTGTGGGGACAAATCGTCCAGGCATTTTTGCAAAACTGATTATTCGTAAGATGGGACAATAATGCGTCCACCGGCAGTATACATGTAAGTGTGTTTTCGTTTTACCTATTTGAATATTCTTATATTTATCATTTTTGTTCATAGATGTTATAATTTGGATACATATAGGTTTTCACATACATAAATTCTTGTTAAGGTTGAGGGAACCAGCATCAATTGTATTCATCATCGGGTGCACGGGGCAGTTTTTTTTCTCATTGTTTGTCTTGTGGCCATGACATTTCAGTATACATTTATCGACTGCTGGCTGAGCTGTACAGCTGCATCTTATTATTAGTAAGATATAATTGTTGTTTTCATTTGGAAAATAATAATAAATAATACTAATGAAGTTTGATCTGCATCATGGTTGCAAGCAGAGTGATTCTATGTTACATAGATGTTTTATTGGCAATTGGTAATTTTATTCAGTACGATAATCCTGTTAGTTTTATTGCATTGTATCATAAGTTATTTTTGTATTAATTTGAATCAGTGTATGTAATTTTAATTATTTTTTTATATTGATAAGTGCTGTTCAATTCTGCTGCGATTGTATTGGATTAGATTAGATTAGATCAGTGGCCAACCAATGGATGTCATCATTTAAACCTATGAGATCCACTACAAATGAGTAGAGCGGTGCAAGGAAACGGAACAGCATATCGACATTTTAGTTAGACTGTTCTTTATATAAAATTTCAGGTCATCTATGGAGTTTCCAAATTTCGTAAAATATTTTTTTCTCGTGGCTATGATACATTGTCTAAAATTGTAGGTTCATAATAGATACGCAAATCCTTCTACAACAATCTGCAGACATGTGTTATTAATATTACCATTTTACATTATGACAACCCCTCACTATATTTTATATACTATTCGTAACATCGCATATTGAATTTACATTTTTATCATTATCATTACTATTTTTTCCATGGATCGGATTTTTATTATTTATTTAAATATTATTTTATTATTTTTACCTCGGAGCAAATTGTACAGTATGCCCACGCATCCTTCCTCCGCTGTAAATTCACAAAATGCGTTGTGGTTCAAATCTATTCATTTGAATCCAACTTATATCACAGAATCATCTTTTCCGGTTAATGCATCGCAGTAGGCCTGACCGCTTTGACGCTTAAAGGCCGAGCTACAATGCGGAGCGCAGCGGCGCGGTGCGGCAGTTTTTGACATAAAATATATGGATTAACTGTCAGAAACTGCCGCACCGCGCCGCTGCGCTCCCCATAGACTTCTCTGCCGTCGTTAGTATTAGTAAGCAGTTTCACTAAACAATTGTTTTGCTGGTTGAAAATAAAAAACAAACCGTTGTCAACCTGAACATTTTGACAGTTGATCTCGTGGTTGAAAATAATAAACAAATCGATCATACACTGATGGATAAAACCTTTTGAAATACATAATTTATGCCTTATGAAACATCACAAACTTACTTATTTTTCACTTCATAAGGTTACAACAAATTTCAAAAGGACTCGTATGAAATCTTACATATTCAAAACAATGTTTATACGTTTATCGTAATAGTTTCATAAAAGCACCTTATGATTTTCATAATCGTCACATGGGATGTAAAAACATAGGACAATTTTATTAAACAATGAACATGGCACAACTAAGAGACATTATTTTAAGAATTAACGGACACAAACGAATGCGAGGTAATACTATTCTCACTTATTTTAAACTAAATTGATTATTTGAAATCACATGTAGCCGTTGCATGTGTATCCATCCTTAACACAATTCGAATGATTTTATCTACTCAAATCACTCATTTTAGTTACCACGGCAACTTATAGAACAATAAGGCGACTATTAGAAGATAATGCACCTGCTGATCGTCGGAATCTATAGCAACAAAATCGTATGGCTTTCTTGCGTATGGCAGGAAGCTTTGCATTATTAATGCAGCACGGTTTGACAAGCAACGGCAGCGATGAAGAGGCGAAACGGGCGGAGGTTCGACGTAATCTTGGTTGAAATATATTTATTCCTAGAATGATAGCGAGGTACTTTTTGAATTGCAAATAAAGACGGTTGAATCTTCATTTCTTCATTTATTGTGATAAAAGCAAGGAATAACCTCTGAAAATAATGAATATCGAAGCGAAGAACTTTGAAAGACAAACATTACATAACAAACGCACGTGTTTTTCCATCATATTCCACAACAATGTGTTTCATAAGGCTGTGTATTGAAAATCATATGATAGTTGTATTAAAAAGAATGCAGATAACAAACAACATGTTTCATAAGGTAAAAGTATGAAATTCAAACTGATTCCTTGTGGCTAAATTTCATAAGGTTTTTTAATGAACTTCGTTAGTTTTTTTTCGCCAGTGTACTGCCGTTCTACGCATAACTGTCCCATGTTGCAAAAGTTGTAGTTGAGAAAAAAACGTTTTAAGTTTTGCATCACTATTGTGTAGGGCTGGTAAGATTCGTGGTAAAACCCACAAATTTATGAGTGGCATTTGAAGATGTGGCTGAGTCTCGATGTAATCTGGTGTATTACAAACAATAAGATTATTTTTGTATGTAAAAAACGAGGTAAAATATTCAGTGGGACTGACATGCGTAGAATCTTGCCTTGCAGCAGAAAATTATAGGCATATCAGTTGCACTGCATGATGTATTGATGGATCGTTGGCGATAGAATTTACGTTTTCAAATACACATGCCATGTGCATTATTGCTCCTACCATGATTCTGTTTATTTTTTATCACCATATCATCATTAAAAACACAGTTCTATCAAATGCAAATGGTGGCTTATATAGACAATTTAATGTCAATGTTTTCATGTCAAAGTCATTGTTTAAGTTTACATATAAGCCCTTTATCAATGCTGAGTGTCGAGTTGTTCCTACAAAGAATGATGTAAACTTAAATCAATTTTGTTTTATAAGATCTCTTAAGAAATGTCGTAGTGGGACTTTTATGCCTAGAATTTCAACATGGGACAATCTAACTTGATGTTTTTTTGATACAAACTCAGAACAAAGTATAGAATTTTTTGTTTGTATCCAATAGTATAGTTAAAAAATTAAGCATTTATTGAAAAAGATGCAATTTGACCAAAAGCAACATGGGACAGTTATGCGTAGAACGGCAGTGTATACGTGTAAAGCAGCACGCTAGTGTTTGTGAGATCGCTCGGCGAAACCCTAATTGTAGCTCGGCCTTAAGCCAGACAAGCACAAGTCGTATAACAGTGTTCAAATAGTATCGTATATTCCTATATTTTTAGTCAAAATCGCAATTAGTTGTGCCCTTTATCGTATAATGTTTAAGTTAAATCGTAAAGAATGCAAATTTTCGACTTCTATACGATGTGTCATTTATTCATCGTACTGCGTCACAAACTTAATCGGATATACATCGCTAACCTTTTTAAATCGAATTTGTTATTACACATTCAATCGCATAAGATATCAAATCAACTCGTTTAAGAAAACAATGGAGTTTGCACGTATATGGCCTCCACTTTTGCACATATAAGCCATATTTTTGCAAAATGTACGATTTGTTTACTTACATATATGTTCGTATATCATGAAAACAACTTTCAATATACGTGTATTTTGGTTGTCTGTATCTCATGTCTTTGATATGCTGCAAGCATCATTGTTGACAAAAAAATTTGAGCGTCATCTAACTAAATTATTTCCAAGATGCTTCCTCGTACTGGCTGCGTTTGTGTTAGATAAGATTAGAGTTGCATTTAATATTTTGAATATTCTCTCATTTATAATTTTATGAATTATGCATATGGAAATCCATTCAAATTTTCAAGGTCCAGGGCAAGTTTTGCTTTGAAAACAGTTTTGATTCAGGAATTTCATAGTGCTCATATACCAATTTGGGTTAATAATAAAATGCATGCATTAAGAAAAAAAAATCCAATCAATTTATGGCCCAAACACAAGGATAACAGAAGCAGACGGAAACGGAAAATCCCGATCTGAGTAAGCCTGCTTGTCGCAAAGAAAACAGGATAGATCCAATGAGATTCTAATTGGACATATCGAAGTCATTTGCAACAACTTGCCGTTTGCCATTCCGTTTCTGTTCATTGTTTTTAGGCGATTGCTCTCCAATCTCGTGATTCATAGACGAAATATGAGAACAGCTACCATAGCACATTAGGCTACTAATTTTTGGTTAGCAATAGTAGGCCATTATCCTACACTACGTGATGGAAACTAACCAATTATGATGCACTTTTAATTTATTTTAATGCAAAAACAATACGGATGAAAAAGTGTGTATGGTTCGTATAAGATTAGGGTTTCGTTCGGTGCAATAGATAAGCAATGAAAGGTATTGAAAAAAAAAATCTGATGATACTATTACTATACTGATAGGTTTTTGGCTGGATTTGTTAGGTATACTGACGGGATTCAACACACATCTTTGAACAATTCGGAAGTTTCGGATGTAGAATATAATGTCGATACTTACAATTGATCATCAGTTTAATTTATTCATGAGGATTTTAACCACTGCATGGTCTTGAATATAACAAAAACAAGACGATTTAGCTGGACAGTGCTCAATTAAACTGCTGATGAACCTCCATGGATAGTCGATTAATCCAGCTAGAAACATATATTTTAAGGTTAGGATCGGGCTCAATGTTTACATGATTATAATTACCTTCCGGAAGCCGATGTCTTTAGCATATTCTCTGAAGCACTGACGACAAATGTTAAGCCCGTACTTACGGATCATGCCGTGATTGTTAGAACAGGCTCGACTGAAATTGAGACAAAAATTATTAAAATTTAGTTCAGAGCATGGCGTCACAGCATCGAGTACACATGTGCCAATCCAAATTAAAAGGCAGGGAACATAAATCAAGCTTTCAGTATTTTCTACAAAGGATGCAAGCGAAGACAACAAACCATATATTTACCAGAATCGAGATCCTTGTCCATATTTACGGGGATGCGAATACCAGAGATCGGAGAAACCCATGTTGTTTGCTCGGAATTTTTAGCAAGAAGAATTTTTTGACGTTTCACTGGGCAGCAGAACAAATCGGAGCTACCAACCTAAGAATCAATATATAAACCGTCAAGAAGTCGTATCAACGATTTCAATTACTGAGGTGCAGCAGATTGTTAAGTTGTGTAAGTGACGCTACTACACTGTAACCGGCCAGTACGTATTAATGGGTAAATCTTACCCATTTCGAACTTAAGGCTGGCTTACAGTTCGGAAAAAGCGTCACGGGATTTGGGCACCTGTGTGTTTTAAATGGAGCCCGGGATTTAAATTCGGTGGCGGGAATTAAGTCTACACAAAAAATACAGTTTTCCTGAAGTGTAAACCCGTTCGCGGGATTTATTATAGTATACGTATACGGGAAATAAAATTCATCTCTACACAGTTCTTCATTGGCAGGAACAAATCATTCCGATTTGTTTCGGGGTGGATTTTGAAAGTTTGAACTCGAACAGGGAAAAGATGTTAAAATGTCCGAAAGAGAGCCGAGTTCGGAAAGATTTTTTTTTCGATTTTGATTTGCTCGAAGACTTTGATCGGTTTGCCAGTCAGGGTGAAATTGGTGAACAGCAGGGATGAGTAACTCTGCCACGTTGTGTTTGTGTTGATCGTGTACGAATGTGTTTCTTCACGCTCGTTCAGATCTTCTCTAAATAGAGTAACTTTCACTCAGTTTCGTATTACCATGCTAAATGTCAAAAACTGAGTAACTTGATATAAGGAAACTGAGTAAATGCTACTCTGATTGTAAAAGCTCTATAATTATATAAATAGAGTAATTACAATGAAGCTGTCAAATGCGAAAAAACGTGGTTCAGTCGATCAAAAGTTATCAAGATGGGATGGCTGTATGTTCCCGCATAATCACAAACCATTCCTGGACCATTTTCCTTAATGTTGATGACCGTTTCCGTTATTGTTACGACATTTACCCTTATAGTTGACAACTATATACTAACAATCTCCTATATAGATTTAACGATATGTCAGATGGTAACAGGCCAAATAACAATATGCTGAATAGGCGGTTAAGTTAGGTTAATATAAAAATATGGCAATTTTCTCGAACAAAATTTTTGCTGTACTCTATGCCAAAAAGTTGGTATAGAATCCAGACCGAGTGCAGACAATAAATAACCTTTCAATGACAATATGGCATACATAAACAATATGTGTTAATGTAGAGGTTGTATGGTGAAAAGGAGATTAAACTATTCGATAACAATAACATAAAATGTAATAATATATCTTACATTCGAAATACAGTTTTGACTATATAGCAAATTGTTTTTCGTTATGCGGGTTGTAATCAACAATCATTTTCACGGCAAAGTGCCGAATTCATTCCATGACCCAACAATCATCAATGCTAAATAACTGTATGTTCAAACAAATTTGGAGAAATTGTTTAGCTTTTTCTTCTAGAAAGCTAAAAAATTTCTCCAAATTTGTTTGAAGAAGCGGTTATTCGACACTGATGTTTGTTGGGGAATACAATCAATCCATAAATTTACAAATTCAAAGTATTTCGACTCTTCCGTTTCGACTGGACAGTTGTCGGAAACAATCAACAATTTCATTAAAATAAAATATAAAATAAAATTAGATACTGATTAACGTTTACTCAAATTTTGACAAGTGACCTAGTTAATCAGAATTGAGTAACTCCTTAGCTACTCTAATTAGGTTAGTTCCAGTTTTAACAAAACTGAGTCATTTTCTACTCAGTTTTGTAAAAATACAAACATACGTGACTGAGTAATGTTTACTCTAACTTTGACAGGTGATCTAGTTAATCAAAAATGAGTAAACTTCTATTACTCAATTAGGGTAGTTCCACTTTTAACGAAACTGAGTCGTTTTCTACTCAGTTTAGAGTAATTAAAAACGAGCGTGTGGGGTGGCAGAAGGTGTTTTTGTGTTTTCACAAACTACAATCGAAAATTTATACTTATTGGCAACCATGCACGGTTTAGACCTTTAATACATGCTCACATATGCATCGTCTGAATTACATTTGTGTAAGCGAGAGGGAAAAAATAAACAAACAATCGATTCGTGTAAGTGGTGCCAGATATGAATTTATCTTTCATGTGGTGGCGAGTGTGTTTGAAGTGTGGCCAGGGGGTGAGTAACTCTGCCACGTTGTGTTTGTGTCAGGGGGTAAGTCACTCGACCACCTTGTGTTACCACCCTAAAAAACACAATCCGCCACAGTTTGGTGTTTTTGTGTTTTCGCAAACTATAATCGAAAATTTGTGCTTATTAGACCATGCACGGTTTAGACGTTTAATACATGCTCACATATGCATCGTCTGTATTACATTTGTGTAAGCGAGAGGGAAACAAAAATAAACAATCGATTCGTGTAAGTGGTGCCAGATATGAATTTATCTCTCATGTGGTGGCGAGTGTGTTTGAAGTGTGGCGGATTGTGTTTTCATGGGTGGTAACACAAGGTGGTCGAGTGACTTACCCCCTGTCATTACTTGTGTTTTCGTGATTAATATATTACCACTAAAATAATTTTATAATTTTTATCAAATAGGTTATATATACTTTGAAATGCTATGTCTTATTTGTTCAATTATTGTATTGATCCTTTCTCCTTCTCTTATGATTTAGAAGTATCTAGTGCCTTGAATACAGGAAGTTGCAACGGAATCTGTGGTAGGCTTTTGCACTTATTACTGAATGTATTTTTCATTTCCGATTTGCGAATGGGCATATTACTAAATCTGAGCTGATCTGATTCGTGCAGCGCTGTTTGCCATTTGACTAGTGTCTTATTTTACAGTTCAATTTCTGTCATTACTGTGTCATAACTCACAATATCATTATAATTGGTGATATTGTTTTTTTGATTTTACTCCAGATAATTTAAACATAACTTATTGTTTTTGTATGTTCATTTGGCTTAAACTAACTTTCAATCCGTTCCCTGTTTCAGGAGCAACTCCTTACTCAGGAACAATAACTATTAGGTCAGCAAAAATAAAAATGAATTGCTGTTATAAAATCAACAGCAATCAGCAAATAGTGGCTATGGCAAGAATTAATTAAAATGTATAAATGTTAGTTCTGTAAAATTTCAATAGATTTAACAAACTTTTTCAGAATTTTTGGGTTTATTGCTGCTATCGCTGAAAACGAACGAAAACGTGCTAAGGCGTGAACCCACAGAACTTATCACATTAATAATTTACAACATTTATTGCATTTCAGGATCAATCGACGAAAGAAGATCATATATTGCTTGTTGCTTTGAAAGTTGAATTTTCGGTGCACTTTGTCGATTACACTTTTTTTCCTGTGTAAACACGGTTCCCATAAACATTTTTATGAAATAAAAAATAAAAAACTCGTTACATGATATCAATTAAAAACCCCGTGTAACTGGCAGCCCTGACAATTAGTGAAGCTAAACAAAATAACCGATAATGACGAGTTGCTCTCCTTTGACATTTCTGCATGTCAAAAATCTGTCAAACCAAAAGGGTTGCACTTTTGATCACACTTTGCAAGTGTCACACTTTCAAACTGTGCGGTTCGATTTGGTGTGAACTGTGCAATATAATAGTTACGAATGCTTGTAGTAATTTTCATTTACATAAATATATACACTATTATATAAAAAAATTCATGGGAATGGGAGGGACCATCAGGGCACCCAATTGAAGCACTCTGGATGGGGAGAGTGGGAATGCCAACTCCCCATTGCTAACAGTTTGTGAATAGAGGGCGGGCTCTTCTCCCCGCCCATTGGGGCATCCTCATGTTAGATAGCTTGCTCTTTTGACCAATTGTTCAATCTTGTTGTTGGAAGGAGATTCTTTATATCCCTGTGGATACGTATAGGTGATGTTACCTATCTATCCACCCAAACCCTTTTTTGCCCTTCATACAATGGCATGATTAGGATAATCAGTGGTTATTAAAGCTTGATCAAGTCTAACAGCGAGGAGAGCTCACTGCTGTCGGACTTAATTTCTGTGCTACAATGGGTGGTAGTACATATCATACATCATACATCATACATTTGTTTTTGAAGGACGGAACAACCAGCAGGCAAGCAGAACAGGAGTTACGGACAACAAAAGGGTTTCGACTAGCTTAATAAAATAACGACGCGACCGAACTCAAGTGAATCGTGTTTATTTCAGTTCGGTTCGCACTACAACCTATATTACGTGATATAGAGTATCTTGAAATCAGCATCTATCAGGGGGTAAGTAACTCTGCCACGTTGTGTTTGTGTTGATCGTGTACGAATGTGTTTCTGGGGTGGCAGAAGGTGTTTTTGTGTTTTCACAAACTATAATCGAAAATTTGTGCTTACTGGCAACCATGCACGGTTCAGACGTTTAATACATGCTCACATATGCATCGTCTGAATTACATTTGTGTAAGCGAGAGGGAAACAATAATAAACAATCGATTCGTGTAAGTGGTGCCAGATATGAATTTATCTCTCATGTGGTGGCGAGTGTGTTTGAAGTGTGGCGGATTGTGTTTTTAAGGGTGGTAACACAAGGTGGTCGAGTGACTTACCCCCTGTATCAAGATACTCTATATCACGTAATATAGGTTGTAGTGCGAACTATAGACACTCAAGTAATAGACCGGACAACATGAGTCTGGCACAGTTGATGTATCCAAAACAACTGTCAAATCTTATGGGAAATGCGAGGAAATGTTCGTTTCGGATACAACATGGCGGCACGTTGTCCGGTCTATTACTTGAGTGTCTATATTGCGAAAGGGGTTTAATACAGTCTGAATAACAAAGGAAATAACAAAGTGTAGGTTAATAAGGTGCAACAAATTATCTTTCTGTCAAGGTATGCCTTTGACAAGGTTTGTTGATAACGAGGTGCTCATCATACTCCATCACTCCTCCTTGATGAACACCGAGTCTAAGGTTTCAACCCAACTTGATCGATGAATTTCTGCATTCCGGTAGGTCCCAATGGCTTGGTTAGTGCATCAGTGACCATCTCGTTGGTCGGACAGTACACCAACTTGATGACTGCTTGTTCAGTTAACTCTCGTATGTAGTGTCGCTTGGTGTCTATGTGCTTAACGCGACCACTGGTTCTCTCTGACGTTGCAAAGCTGAGGCACTCTTGGTTGTCCTCGAAGCCGACAGTAGGTTTTCCTTCGGGTTCTCCAAGATCTGACAATAGCCGCCGCAGCCAAACAGTTTCCTGACAAGCCAGTGATAGAGCGTTGTATTCAGGCTCAAGGGATGAGAGAGCCACAGAAATTTGACCCTTGCTCACCCAGCTAATTGGACCGCTTCCATAGAAAAATAGGAACCCTGAAGTTGATCTTCTTGTCCGGTGATCCTCGGCCCAGTCAGAATCGGAGAATCCTTTGAGATTCCACCCTTCACCTGGTCCGAACTTCAATCGCTAATGCTTCGTTGCGCTTAAGTACTGCAGCACGCGTTTCGCTGTACACCAGTCCATGTTATTCGGTTTGCTAACTTTTCTCCCAAGCAGTCCGACACTTAAAGATAGATCCGGTCGAGCGTTGACAGCCAAGTATAGTAACGCTCCTACGAGGCTTCGGTACAGCGTCTAATCATTGAATGACTTACTGTCTTCATTAGCTAACGAATACCCAGCATCCATTGGAGGGGCGACAATTCTCCATATTGAACTTGGAAAGCAAAGTGTCAATATACGCCGACAGCTTCAAAGTGTAGTAGCAACCCTCTCGCCCAATCTCATAGCCCAAGAAATGTCGTACAGAACCTAACGAAGTAACGTCAAATTTCTTTTGCAGACTTTCATAGACCTTTTCTATAGCGAGCTCACTTGCGCTTCCAATCAATAGGTCATCTACATAAACCAAACTGATGACTAACGGGTTCTCATATCGTATGTAGAGACATGGATCTGCAGAGCTTGGCTTGAACTTAAGCTCGAGAAGAACAGCGTGTAAAGCTTTGTTCCAGCACCTGGCAGATTGGCGCAGGCCATATATACTTTTTAGAAGTTTACATACCTTTTGCTCGTGACCCGGAACTACAAAACCAGGAGGTTGCTGCATATAGAGCTCTTCTTCGACAGTGCCGTTGAGATAGGCCGTTCGTACATCGTACTGCTTCAGAACTAGCTGATTTTTCCCTGCAACCGCCAGTAGTGTACGCAGCGTAGCCTGCCGCGTGACTGGTGCATACACTTCCGTAAAATCCACACCGAAACACTGCGCGTATCCTTGTGCGACGATACGGGCCTTATACTTAAGTATGCTGCCCGTCTCGTCTCGCTTTATCTTGAAAACCCACTTCGCACCCATGGCTTTCTTGCCCGGAGGTAGATGCGTTAGTTCCCACGTACTGTTCACTTTATGCGCTTGTATTATTTCATCCCGCATTGCGCGTTGCCAAACAAGTACACTTAATGCATCACGAAAGTCATTGGGTTCTTCACCATATAGCGATTGTCCAACATTATAATCCTCATACCTGTTTGATAACACACCACGCGTTCGCCGATCTCGGCGATTCAACACATGTTCATCTGGCACTTCCTGTTCCACACTTAGTTCTTCAAAGCTAGGAAAGTCACTGTCGTTCGTATCTTCTGCATCTTCATAAACTGAATGGCGCTCTTCCTCCTGCGTCTCGTTATCTTCACGCTGTTCGAACACTTGCACTGGAATTTCTTCACTCTCCGTCACTGGATCATCTGGTACACGGTCCTCCACTCGCCGCATTTCCGGACGCACGCTAAGCTCATTCTGTTGTTCGAAACCGTCCGTGAGTTCCAGAAATTCAGCATCTCGACTAATGATTATGCGGTTCGTTTTCACATCAAGAAAGCGGTAACCTTTGTGACAACCTGAATAGCCCACGAAAACAAGCTTTTGCGATCGAGGGTCCAGCTTCTTGCGCTTCGCATCAGGTATTCGAACATACGCTTCACATCCGAAGATTCTAAAATCTCCTAGGTTTGGCTTCCCAACTAACATCGGTGTTGAACTAGAGCTTGTTCAAGCAAATTTGGAGAAGCTGTTCAGCTGTTTCTTCTAGAATAGCTGAATAGCTTCTCCAAATTTGTTTGAACAAGCTCTAATTCAACACCGATGTTAGTTGGGTTGTTCCCTGTCCACAATTCATATGGCGTCGCATCAACTGCTCTGGATGGAAGCCGATTCTGAATGAACGTAGCTGTGAGAATCGCTTCCCCCCAATAAAGCTTGGGAAGGTTAGAATCCAGCAACATACAGCTGGCCATTTCCTGAAGCGAACGGTTCTTTCGCTCCGCTACTCCATTTGACTGAGGTGAGTAGAGGGTTGAGAACTTCTGTTGTATGCCTTCCGATCTACAGAACTGTTTCAGCTTTTCACCCACATATTCTCCTCCTCCATCAGATCGCAGCACACACGGTTTCCTATCGAAGATATTTTCCGCCCACCGAACATATTCCATAATTTTATCGGCTGATTCGTCCTTCGACTTCAGAAGGAACACTACGCAGAACCGACTGAAATCATTGATTAGAGTGATGAAGTTCTTATTTCCACTAGGCGTCGGCTGTTCCATGGGCCCGCAGAGATCCGTGTGTATGATGTCCAACGGTCGCTTCGACTTGCGTTCTTGTATCTGTGGAAATGGCTTTCGTACCAACTTACCCCTTAAACAGCACTCACACACGATCCGTTCTCCGCAATCCGTCACCTTGATTCCACTGGCCAAACCCTGTGTCACGATCGCATTCACAACATTAATGTCGCGATGGCCCATACGCCTATGCCAGGTGTGCTGACAGTTCACACCATGATTTCCCGCAACCGACAAACACTGCTCTGCCAGCTTTAACTTATACTGACAGCCAACCAGTTCACCTTATGCCAGGATAATATCATCAGCTGTTTTGATTGCACAACCGGTTGCTTCGAACACTACTGTGAGACCCTTCGATGCAAGTTTCCGGACAGATAGCAAACCGCCTTCCAGTGAGGGAACTAACAACATGTTCTCAAGAGTGATTGCGACACGTTCACCTTTGGCATTCATGCCCATAATCACACCGCTCCCTGCTCCGACCGATTTGGTTTTCGTTCCATCGGCAAGGGTTACATCTACCACGACTCCGCGATTGAATTCGGTGAAAAATTCACGTTCGTTCGTCATATGGCATGTACAGTCACTACCGATCGTCCACCGATCGTCACTACGTGATCGTCCATCACGTAACCGGCCACAAAACACACGGCACCACAGACTACATCATCCGCTACCACCTGTTTCGACACACTCGCACCGTCACCCTCCGCTTGAGCTTGTTTCGCTTTCTGCTTAACAGCCTGGTTAGATCCCGATGGTTTACGATTTTCACTTGAACTTTCACCACCTTTTTCAGCGAGAAACTTACGGCAGTTTCTCTTAAAGTGTCCTGGTTTTGAACAATAGAAACACTTCTTCTCACTTCTTTCCTTTTCAAAAACTTTCAGCGCTTTCTCACTGTTGTCACTGTATCCACTGTGACCCACCCGCTTTTGGTACTCGTCACGCAATCGAGCTACCACAAGATCCATCGTGAAATCTTCTTGCGGACGATTTTCCAACGACGTCACAAAACTGTTGTACCACGGACTAATTACGGACATCGGACAGACGAATTATTCATGACGCATCTGGTCAAAATTTTCAGTGTATAAAGTTCCATGTATACTAGAATATCATTATCAGAGCAGTACTAGAAAAAACGGCAACATTGCTTTTTCTGCCTTTTCTTGCCTTTTCTTGTCAAAACAAAGTCAACAAAGTACATCACAAGGTCCCAGCTGTTGTTAATTGTCCTGCATGAAAAGTTTCGATCGGAATACGATTGGTTCCAACAAATTCCGAATTTATCTTTAGCTGCTATTGAATAGGTCAATTCATCGTCGGGAGCAAGTTGCTGGAGGGAGTGGGTTCCACCATCAGGACATTATTCAACAAGACCTGGTATCAGTGGGACATGAAGCCGATTCGGTAATCAGTTTGTTAATACAGGTACGTAACATTAATCAGTTTATTAATCCAGGTACTGTTACTGTTGCAGAGCACTATAATAGTCAAGTATCTGCATATTCCGGTTCCGTTTACTTGCAGCATCCTGTGCATAGTGCACATGAGTCACGAGCAGAGCATACTACGCCTTCAAGTACAAGTGATTCAAGATGGGCTGGGAGCTACACTAACGACTGACCTACATGGGGGGAACCAACTGGCCGTTCTTCATTGGCGTGTTTCTCTCTGTTCATCTTTAGTGCAAAGTAAGCCACGCTGAAATTTCCGTTTGGTAAGTGCTGCCACTAAATTTAAGATTCATAATAGTTCTAATAATGCAACATTTCAGCAAAACACCATTGAAACTGTTTCCCCTGGTAGTGGCCATTACCAATGCCATGTTTAGCCGTTGAACCAAACTGGGCTGCTTCTTCGACACCAATCACTTCTACCCAGTGACTCCCGGTGGTTCTATGATGCGTGAAATGATTCCACCGGTGGCCGGTAGTGGAACAGCATCGCTCAAACAACAGCAAAAATGCGACAACAACAACAACAACATCACCATCACCATCACCATCATCATCATCATCATCACCATCACCATCGGTAGCATCGACATTCGCCATCGTGTACCATGGGCTCCCTGGTGGCTGGATCGACTATCCGTTCGGTCATGAGCCAACAACAGTACCAATAGGGATTGTTGAATCGCAGCTTTAGACAGTATATCATCCGCCTCGCAGGAACCTCGAATGAGAATCGGAAAACTTTTGGAACGTAATAGTAATGATAAGAGTAATAGCTATTGAACGAGTGATCAAATTCAGAATATTAGCAGATAGAGGCGCATTTAAGCGGACATTAATGATATACGCATATATGAATCTAATTAATCATCAAATCATAAATGGTGCTCATTTCCGGTTTCAGTTTTGCAGAGTGCTTATTTCTCTTATATTCCGGAACACAATGTTGTTAGTTTTTAAAGGTTTTTTTTGTTTGTTTGTTGCCTGTTAGCAAAGTTAGTTCAACCTGCTAGACAAACTTAATGATGCAATTTTTAAGAATTGTGTTTTGTAAAACAAAATGTAACTGACTGCTTTTTCTTCTCTAGAAATGGAAATACAAGAAGATTATGTTTTTGAGAACATTTTGGTTTACCTTTTTATCAGCAAATGGTTCAGAAAGAATAATGTTATCAATCAAACTATTTGAATGTTATCAACATTATTAAGTTATCAAAATACTACGGAGCTACTGTCTAATGAGACCCACACCAATTTTTTAATTTCATACAGAAGAGTTTCTCCTTTTGTCTCTCGCAATCGCTCGGCAATACATTTAACTTAGAATATTTTAGTTAGGTAATCGCTATGGCATCCCTTGGGCAGTAGATCGTCTTTGATCTCTGGTATCGTATGGTATGCCGATATCGTCATGTGTCTTTGCAGTGCCTTGAACTACGATCTACGGTCGGATCGTTCTCCTTGTCCATGATGGTGAAATTCTCCTTCAGGATACAAGGGTTGTTGACGCATCGCTTAAAGCTGGAAAAGGTTTGCAGTAAACTGCATATGGTAGGGTGTGACAACCCGGTCGTCCCCTGGCGATAAGGGGACAGTCAATCTCGTTAATTTAAAATCTTCAAATGATTTCAAATCTTTGTAGAAGATCGAACCACTGGTCAGGTAATTTTACACTTTTTCTTCAGTTAATTTTGTCTTCGGCACTTCTTATTCATTGTTTATATTTTCATCGTCAATGGATTGAAAATAATCAAATCATTGGGAAAAGGATCTAGACTTTTGGTTGGTGCTAAACCGGTAGTATGGGAAGCAAAAGTTGCCAAAAGTACGAAATGAATTTGGAGATTCTAATTTCTAATTTTTCTAATTACTTCAATCAAAATTCTATTCGGATAAGAATAGATTGCTCTACAGGACGTGTTTGTGACAGATATAAGTTCCAGTTTGGAGATTTCAAAAACATGACTGAGGGTCCGCTTCGAGGGAGCAAAATGCAGTTTAAGTATTTTCAGTATGAGTATTTAAGATGAAAAATAGGCAATAAATATTCAAGCATTCGCTTTTTTTCCCAAAGCAGGTCATAGCCAACGTAGTTTTATAGCCTAAGAAATAACACCATGATGAGGTAAACATGAATTTATTCTTTAATTTGGAAGATTTGTCTTGTGATGAAGCCCTAGATGAAGCAGAAGTTGGACTTTATGTACGTGCTCTTTATTTTGAGTAGGTAGAACTTCACGTGAAGAAAATCTAGTTAACGCAACAGCAGTCACCAGTGGAGATGTCATTCGGTGGGACAACATCAATCGCTTTCCGAAGAATGTGGTCGCAACTAAGAAGCTTCTTTCCTCGAGGATTTTTAGATGGTAGCATTTCTTTCAAATCTTAGATATCGGAAGTTTCCAATTGAACTCCTCCTTCTGTTCACGAGCTCAAAAGGATAGTGCGAGCCACAAAAACTAAGACCAAGCATAGAGGATGACAATTATTACTAGTTATTGTTGGACGTCCTAATAGTTCCGGTCGTTCCGGATTAGTTGTAATATATGGCACTGCTTGTAGGTCAACATCTTCAAGTGATCAATCTTCAGATCGGATGTGTCGTAGATGAAGTTGTACGCAGTTGGTGAAATAGTTCCCTGGGGAACCGATTGCCAAACGATATACAAATCCGATCTAAAAGAGGAAATAACTGTTTTTTAGTCAACATAAACAGTGAAGAGCATAAATTTACCGTTCCGGAACAATGACAACGATGTCCACTATAGCTTCGGGCTTGGGATTTTGCCTGCGATCGAAGAAGTGAGTGTAATGCGTTTGTTCACCGCGAACCAGATGAAAAGAACGCCCTGATCGGATCCAGCCGACCGATACACTTCGTTTAGTTTTTCCCGCTGATTTGACACACGAACCGATCGAACACGAACACGTAATGCAGTTGGCGACATCGCCATTCCAAGATGACTCGTTTCGGCAGTTCTCTATACTCTCTACGATATTCGTTGAGCGCTTTGATAGTGTTAAGTCGCAAACAATGTTTGATTTCTTCGCCGTGCGATTGTTGGATAACGGGTGGTATACAAATTGGGTGTGTTTTTGTGTTCATGATCAATAGTAGCCACCATAGTTTCAAACGATTTATCTTTAGCATCGTGGCGAACATCGAAGCCGATTATCATCAGACCATTGAGGGGTATATCTCCACGGAATACCACCCAGTTTGCAGTTTATCTGTATGACCACCTTGGTTGCGACGGATATGAGCATATCCGCGCATTGTCACTCTTGGTAATGATCGTCCACCGATCCATGAGCTGCGTTGCACGACCGTATCAAACAAAGTGAATCCACTCATCACTACCATCTACGAAAGTCCAAAGTCTCACTATCGATACAAAAGGATGCCTGACCTAAAAATGAAGAAAATCATAGAGCTTTTGAATAAAGAAACCGAACTCGGGACTACAAAAATAACTCATACCTGAACAATCCATCTCACCGATCGTCATTCCGGTTTTAAAAGACTTTGGCACTGAGTTGCTTGATTTTACGCTTGATAGCAGATCCGGGAAAAAAATTCAAGCAGATTCAGTTGTGTTTGTAAACAACAGCTGATACTGACATAACTATCATGCACACTAAAACACACCTACGCAATTTTGAAAATAATCTAGTATACACGGCACTTTGACAGTACTAGAATCCGGTTTTCTAGTACGATAGTGATCCATAATTTTTCAAATATTTCTTCGGCACAACTACGTCCTTCCCTTTTGGGTCCATGGTTGTACGACGATGGGAGACTGCGCAACATCATAATAATACGCATCAGCTCACTGAGTTCCACTCCCGAATTGTCGAGGCGCTCATACAAACACTCAATCTCTTCGAGATGCTTCTCGACATTACCGCCTTCACAAAGATTCTTGGAGCACAACTGTTGCAACAACATTGCCTGGTTGCCTTTTCATGGTACACTCTTAGATTTTCCCACATTTGATGAGCCGTTTCACACTTTTTCACAAATCGAAGTTGGCTGTCTTCGACAAACAAAGAAATCGTCGCCCGCGCCTTGACGTCACTTTTCTTCCACTGCGCATAATCATCATCAACTTCTTCCGGCTTCGGCTTCTCAATTGTGTCCCACAAATCCTCGCGTTCCAGCAAAGACCGCATGCGGAACTTCCAAGAGGCATAGTTTCCATTGCTGAGCTTAGCAAACGATGCTCTCCAGCCGTCGGCCATTTTGTCTTTTCACTACCACACTCGCTTATGCGCCGCAAATATTTCTTCAGGAAGCTTACTCGCAAACTTCCCAGCAAACCAGCATTCCACCGAAACACTTCAATATTTCACACTCCCGACACTCTGGGCCCATAACCTGAAGGACGGAACAACCAGCAGGCAACAGGAGTTACGGACAACAAAAGGGTTTCGACTAGCTTAATAAAATGACGACGCGACCGAACTCAAGTGAATCGTGTTTATTTCAGTTTCGTTTAATACAGTCTGAATAACAAAGGAAATAACAAAGTGTAGGTTAATAAGGTGCAACAAATTATCTTTCTGTCAAGGTATGCCTTTGACAAGGTATGTTGATAACGAGGTGCTCATCATACTCCATCAGTTTTTAGTTGTTATATTGAAAAATGGCATTGGTACACAGGAAAAAATCTTGTAGTAAAAACTACCATTTCACTCGACTATGCCTATCTCTAAAACTACCATGAAATTTCAGGCAAATTAACTACGTTTATAGTAAAACCACGGACTAATTACGGACATCGGACGGACGATTTATGCATGACGCACCTGGTCAAAATTTTCAGTGTATCAAGTTCCATATATACTAGAATATCATTACCAGAGCAGCACTAGAAAAATTCAGCAGCACTGTTTTTTTCTCAACTTCGGCAACACTGATTGCATGTCAAAACAAAAAGCGGGTTATTTTAAAGTGAAAAAAGTCATCGACTGGGCGGCTCGAATCGAGTTCCAACAAATTCCGAATTTCTCGTTCTTAGTTCTGATGGAATGTGTCGGAGGTCGATTTATTCAATGCCCAAGAACAGATTGCAGGAGCTCGATCCCTTTTTCTTAGGAAGCCACTCCACCAAGAAGATCGTCGATGTGAAAGTTTAGATAACACTATCTGCTATTGAATAGGTAAATTCACCGTCGGGAAAAAGTTGCTGGAGGCAGTGGGTAAATCGTAAATCAGTTAGTTATATCAGGTACGTGACATTAATCATTTTGTTAATCCAGATACTGTTACTGTTGCAGAGCACTATACTCAAATCTCGGTTCCGTTCGCGTGCAACATCTTGTACATATTGCACATGAGTCGCGAGCAGAGCAAACTACGCCGAGCACAAGTGGTTCAACATCGGCTGGAAGCTAAACAAACGAATGACCTACATCGAAACTTCATTGGCTTTGCGTGTTCTCTGTACAGTTTCCTCTGTTCATCCTTATTGCAAACGAAGCCGAAATTGTCCGTTTGGTAAGTGCTGCCAGCTTTCAAAATAAATCTAATAATGCAACATTTCAGCGAAACCCGACTCTGTGCTGCGGCAGGCGACGTACGGAACGATAAAATTTGGAACTTACTATTCGCTTAAGAAGGTGGCAACCGAGAAGCATTGACTAGTGGATAAGGCGGGGAATGAAAATGTTCGATGTAATGCTGGTTGTGCGACTGCCGTTTCGAATGTTTAGAACCGCGGATGCATTCAATAAACTCAATTAGGATTGATATAAAGTCGGCTGCTAGTTGTGGGCGGGGTTTCTCTCTAAATCAATAGTGGCGCAAAGGCCGGGAATTTCATGACAAAACATAAATTCTAAATAAAACAAAGCACCTGTATATTTGCCTGTCTCATTCAGTAATTTAAAGCTGCTCATACTTCATCATGTGTTGTAATTGTTATTCTAACAAACTAATAAGTTCCGGTGGTGGAATACAAACTGGGATTTCGGGTACTGAAATTAGCTTCTTGATCTCGTTTGCTAATCGGACTTATCGGAGTTGTTAAAAATGTATCTATACTGCACAAATAACGAGGTGATGGGAATTTTTTGTTTGACGTTTAACTGCTTTTACTGCTGGTGCTAAAAGCTGTGCTGTTAGTTTTGGTGGTGACCGATTATATAGTGTCCACGGCGTCCACCTCCTTCTCCGAGCTGTACTCGTCGCCGAACTCGATGTCGTCATCCAGATCGTTGTCGACGAATGTGACTGTGTAGTTGATGCGGACAGACTCCGAGAACTCACAGTACGTCTTGAGATTTCGTGCCTCGTCCTGTGTGTACTTCAGAATGACTACCGCTTTCGAGTCCTGGTAAACACGCAAGCCGATGAGGATGATGTCGCCCTGGTTGATCCAGACCTGGAGGGACTAATGAAAATAAAAAATGTTTGTGAAAACAGCATTCAAGAATTAATTTGGAATTACTTAATAACTTACTCTAGGTTCTCCAGGGGGTAAGTCACTCGACCACCTTGTGTTACAACCCTTAAAAACTCAATCCGCCACACTTCAAACACACTCGCCACCACATGAAAGATAAATTCATATCTGGCACCACTTACACGTTACCATGAAGCGTTTGATGTTCCTTGTAAATTATTATTTGCACCATCACTGGGGGAGAACCTCAGGGGGTGAGTAACTCTGCCACGTGGTGTTTGTGTTGATCGTGTACGAATGTGTTTCTGGGGTGGCAGAAGGTGTTTTTGTGTTTTCACAAACTACAATCGAAAATTTATACTTATTGGCAACCATGCACGGTTTAGACGTTTAAGACATGCTCACATATGCATCGTCTGAATTACATTTGTGTAAGCGAGAGGGAAACAAAAACAAACAATCGATTCGTGTAAGTGGTGCCAGATATGAATTTATCTCTCATGTGGTGGCTAGTGTGTTTGAAGTGTGGCGGATTGTGTTTTTTAGGGTGGTAACACAAGGTGGTCGAGTGACTTACCCTTGGATCTGGCAGTGTCTCTTTGTGTCGAAGGCTCCAGGTTTGGACGGATTCGACTCTTTCAACTCCATTGTTGTAGCTTGAATTCCAAACTGCAGAACAATATTCAAGAACTGATCGGACCAACGAGGAGTATAATCAACAATCAATGTGTAACTAGCTATTTGAAATTGGTTCACTGTTGGAGAACCCCTAGTTTCAAAGAAAACCTTGCAGTCTGCACCTTGCCATGCATTCTTGCGGTTTTCTTTACCTCTTGGTATACGTATCTTTGTTTTTGTTTTGATTCGCTATGTTATTTTGACAGAATATTTGAAGGTGTATTGGTGTGAGTTGCGGTCTTAGGGGCGCATCATTAAGCTTGGGACCGAGCTTGGGACCGATGTGCTAGTACTGACTGAGCCAAGAAAAAAATCGCATTTGTTCGGGACCTACTGGTCGTAGAGTTAGTCTATGCTCAGTTAGTTCAGCTTTAATCCAACTTCAATGATGCACTAGACGTAATACATATGCCCTATATATGCATGCTATTACAGCCTCGTGGTTACTTGGGTTGTATCCAAACACAGTCCGGTGAAAAATTGGTTGCAGCAACGTAGAGTTCCGTAGGGTTCTATTCGGTACCCTAAAGTTCAACATAGAAAGTAGTTCGGGAGCATCAGCTTCACCATTCAACAATTTAGCAATAGACAATGACTGCTGTATTTTTCGACGTCGTTAAAGCCTGTCCAAACCTAGTAGTCGGCATATATCAGGATACGGTGGCAACCCAAGTAATAACGAGGCTATAATAGCATGCATATATAAGGCATATGCATTACGTCTAGTGCATCATTGAAGTTGGATTAAAGCTGAAAAGGGCCCCACTAAGATCGAACTAAAGCTGTATCTTTTGTAATGCCATAACCCGTAAAAAAAATTCTCATAGGTTTACAATTATATGTATTGTAACCATACGATAGAATCAATCGTATGTAAAATTGACTATATTGTTCATGACGATAAGATGACAATAAAAGTTATTGTTTGCACAATAGAATCTAATGTGAATTGCGACATCGACAATAGAATCAGGGGGTTGTTATGTATCTTAACTATAGAAAAAATCGTTTTTCTCCGAACAAATTTGAGTCAATTACTATTGATTTTATTGTTTCACATTTGTTGAAAATTCTAGCATATAAAGTGAATAGTAGATCTATTGTAATGACAATATTCATTTTTCATTCACCTGATACATGAACAATAAGATTCATGTTCGGCAATAGATTTAAATGTCACTTTATATTATTTTATTGTAATTGTATGGTTATTTTTATACGGGAAGACATTGCTAAAATAGCATTATTGCATTGGTAATACATCACTACTTTTTCAAGCTTATCTAACGCTTTATTACTTGACAACTGTTGAATTGATGCGATCCCTCATTACCAGGGGGTGAGTAACTCTGCCACGTTGTGTTTGTGTTGATCATGTACGAATGTGTTTCTGGGGTGGCAGCAGGTGTTTTTGTGTTTTCACAAACTATAATCGAAAATTTGTGCTTATTGGCATGCCATGGTTGCAACATTAATACATGCTCACATATGCATGGTCTGAATTACATTTGTGTAAGCGAGAGGGAAACAAAAATAAACAATCGATTCGTGTAAGTGGTGCCCAAGGGCCTGACGGGCAGTCATTTTCCGGAAGCCAACATCTCTATTATCCGAACTTCAAAAGATTCATTGTTTGTAAACAACACTGGCGTTCGTACCCGTAGTAACAAATGTCAGACGGGCCTTATTCAAATAAGGCCCGTGATATGTTGCATACTGTCAAACGCTGGTAAATTAGATAGGGTTGCCAGGCCCCTGGTGGTGCCAGATATGAATTTATCTCTCATGTGGTGGCGAGTGTGTTTGAAGTGTGGCGGATCGTGTTTTTTAGGGTGGTAACACAAGGTGGTCGAGTGGTTTATGTGTCCCATCTATGGTTTTTTTTGCAATATAATCAACAAATGATATCTATTTGTAACCACACATACTGCCTATGTGTACACATAACCAATATGTGTGGCCACACATACTTTTCATTTGTCACATAAACTTAATTTGTGTTTCTCAGAGAGTGCGGTTTATGTGTGAACACATCAGTATTATATAAAATTTTCTATGGATTTTTGCAAATAAATATGTGTGGATTACTTCCCGTGTATGCAGTGGACTTCTAGACCGTGGCCATAAGTATTGTGGTTTTGTGGGATGCGGAGGGCTCGTTTAGGAACTCAGAGTATTGTATCACTGGGGTTTGTCATAGATGTTTTTGTTCAGAATGAAAGAGGTGTGCTACCGGCGAGCTTTGCCGCAATTTACGCTTAGACCAGGCTAGAAACTGTTTGTAGACGCAAGTAGTTAAGGGACACGACAGGTGGTGCCGTTTTCATTAGCGTGGCAATTCTTTGTTGTTTATTCATTGATTGTCATTAACTAAACACCAAACATACCTTAATTGCAATTCCAATTCTAATTCTATCATAAATTGAATATGTGCGGTATACAACAGCCGACTTTCAAATTATAACAAATCATTGATACGAACTACAGGGAATGGCTCTCTCTATCTTTTCGGGATTTGCCGAATATTATTGTAATGCAGAATTGTAAATTAACTGTTTATGTAAATGTAAATGTAAATTATCATTGCTTTTTTATCAGTGTAGGAAATTCTATGACACAGTTGAAACTTCCACCTCAAATTGAATATTAAATGTTTTCAAAATTGAATAAATCTATCTTTGATTAAATTTTTAGTGATTTGCGGCCCAACCCGCCGATATCACACTCAATTTTAGTGCCTGTATACATGCGTGCTACGATGCGGCTATTAAATAGAGAGAGAAGCGAGTGTGATATTATCACTACTTTGTGTGGCTGGACTTTTGGCTCTCCCATGAATGGTTCATTAGAGTAGAAGGTCATGCAATGACATGACCTAGCGACATCTATCTTAAATCAGCTATCTCCAATGCATCATTAACATGAGATTAGACCCTCCAACCAGCGTCCAGTTACAAAATCCAGCCATGGAGAGGGATTCTGTCAAAATAACACAGCAAATCAAAACAAAGGCGCAAATAGCAAGGTGCTGGCTTCAAGGCGTACTTCGGACCAAGGGGTTCTACAACAGTGAACCAATTTCAAATCGCTAGTTGCATATTGATTGTTGCTAATACCATAGACTAACTCTAAGACCAGTAGGTCCCATACAAATACGATTTTTTTCTTGGCTCAGTCAGTACTAGCACATCGGTCCCAAGCTCTGTAACAACAATCAATATGCAACTAGCGATTTGAAATTGGTTCACTGTTGTAGAACCCCTTGGTCCAAATTACACCTTGAAGCCAGCACCTTGTTATACATATTTGCGCCTTTGTTTTGATTTGCTGTGTTATTTTGACAGAAAATTTGAGAGTGTGTTCATGTGAGTTTATTATTAGGGGCGCATTATACCTGGTACAGACATACAACGTACAGCGTTGTACCATGGACCCAAAAGGGAAGGACGTAGTTGTGCTGAAGAAATATTTGAAAAATTATGGATCACTATCGTACTAGAAAACCGGATTCTAGTACTGTCAAAGTGCCGTGTATACTAGATTATTTTCAAAATTGCGTAGCTGTGTTTTAGTGTGCATGATAGTTATGTCAGTATCAGCTGTTGTTTACAAACACAACTGAATCTGCTTGAATTTTTTTCCCGGATCTGCTATCAAACGTAAAATCAAGCAACTCATTGCCAAAGTCGTTGAAAACCGGAATGACGATCGGTGAGATGGATTGTTCAGGTATGAGTTATTTTTGTAGTCCGAGTTCGGTTTCTTTATTCAAAAGCTCTATGATTTTCTTCATTTTTAGGTCAGGCATCCTTTTGTATCGATAGTGAAGACTTTGGACTTTCGTAGATGGTAGTGATGAGTGGATTCACTTTGTTTGATACGGTCGTGCAACGCAGCTCATGGATCGGTGGACGATCATTCCCAAGAGTGACAATGCGCGGATATGCTCATATCCGTCGCAACCAAGGTGGTCATACAGATAAACTGCAAACTGGGTGGTATTCCGTGGAGATATACCCCTCAATGGTTTGATGATAATAGGCTTCGATGTTCGCCACGTTTAGCATCGATATCGTTTGAAACTATGGTGGCTACTATTGATCATGAAAACAAAAACACACCCAATTTTTATACCACCCGTTATCCAACAATCGCACGGCGAAGAAATCAAACATTGTTTGCGACTTAACACTATCAAAGCGCTCAACGAATATCGTAGAGAGTATAGAGAACTGCCGAAACGAGTCATCTTGGAATGGCGATGTCGCCAACTGCATTACGTGTTCGTGTTCGATCGGTTCGTGTGTCAAATCAGCGGGAAAAACTAAACGAAGTGTATCGGTCGGCTGGATCCGATCAGGGCGTTCTTTTCATCTGGTTCGCGGTGAACAAACGCATTACACTCACTTCTTCGATCGCAGGCAAAATCCCAAGCCCGAAGCTACAGTGGACATCGTTGTCATTGTTCCGGAACAGTAAATTTATGCTCTTCACTGTTTACGTTGACTAAAAAACAGTTATTTCCTCTTTTAGATCGGATTGTATATCGTTTTGCAATCGGTTCCCCAGGGAACTATTTCACCAACTGCGTACAACTTCATCTACGACACATCCAATCTGAAGATTGATCGCTTGAAGATGTTGACCTACAAGCAGTGCCATATATTACAACTAATCCGGAACGACCGGAACTATTAGGACGTCCAACAATAACTAGTAATAATTGTCATCCTCTATGCTTGGTCTTAGTTTTTGTGGCTCGCACTATCCTTTGCAGGCTCGTGAACAGAAGGAGGAGTTCAATTGGAAACTTCCGATATCTAAGATTTGAAAGAAATGCTACCATCTAAAAATCCTCGAGGAAAGAAGCTTCTTAGTTGCGACCACATTCTTCGGAAAGCGATTGATGTTGTCCCACCGAATGACATCTCCACTGGTGACTGCTGTTGCGTTAACTAGATTTTCTTCACGTGAAGTTCTACCTACTCAAAATAAAGAGCACGTACATAAAGTCCAACTTCTGCTTCATCTAGGGCTTCATCACAAGACAAATCTTCCAAATTAAAGAATAAATTCATGTTTACCTCATTATGGTGTTATTTCTTAGGCTATAAAACTACGTTGGCTATGACCTGCTTTGGGAAAAAAAGCGAATGCTTGAATATTTATTGCCTATTTTTCATCTTAAATACTCATACTGAAAATACTTAAACTGCATTTTGCTCCCTCGAAGCGGACCCTCAGTCATGTTTTTGAAATCTCCAAACTGGAACTTATATCTGTCACAAACACGTCCTGTAGAGCAATCTATTCTTATCCGAATAGAATTTTGATTGAAGTAATTAGAAAAATTAGAAATTAGAATCTCCAAATTCATTTCGTACTTTTGGCAACTTTTGCTTCCCATACTACCGGTTTAGCACCAACCAAAAGTCTAGATCCTTTTCCCAATGATTTGATTATTTTCAATCCATTGACGATGAAAATATAAACAATGAATAAGAAGTGCCGAAGACAAAATTAACTGAAGAAAAAGTGTAAAATTACCTGATCAGTGGTTCGATCTTCTACAAAGATTTGAAATCATTTGAAGAATTTAAATTAACGAGATTGACTGTCCCCTTATCGCCAGGAGACGACCGGGTTGTCACACCCTACCATATGCAGTTTACTGCAAACCTTTTCCAGCTTTAAGCGATGCGTCAACAACCCTTGTATCCTGAAGGAGAATTTCACCATCATGGACAAGGAGAACGATCCGACCGTAGATCGTAGTTCAAGGCACTGCAAAGACACATGACGATATCGGCATACCATACGATACCAGAGATCAAAGACGATCTACTGCCCAAGGGATGCCATAGCGATTACCTAACTAAAATATTCTAAGTTAAATGTATTGCCGAGCGATTGCGAGAGACAAAAGGAGAAACTCTTCTGTTGTACTCCTTTAGTCTAGTACGTGTTTCTCTGTACTGGATTAAAGTATTTGACAGTTCGTACAACGGTCAGCGTTGTATGTCTGTCCCAGGCATTATTAAGCTTGGGACCGATGTTCTAGTACTGACTGAGCCAAGAAAAAAAATCGGTTTTGTATGGGACCTACCCAAGTAACCACGAGGCTGTAATAGCATGCATATATAGGGCATATGCATTACGTCTAGTGCATCATTGAAGTTAGATTAAAGCTGAAAAGGGCCCCACTAAGATCGAACTAATGCTATATCTTTTATAATGCCATAATACATTGCTAAAGTAACATTATTGCATTGGTAATGCATCACTACATTTTTAAGCTAATCTAGAGCTTCATTACTTCACAACTGTTGAATTAATGCAATCCCGCATTCCCGATGTTGATTTTGGGTTAAATAACTGCAATAATATAATGCTTGTGGTTACTTGGGTACTGGTCTAAGAGTTAGTCTATGTCTATAATGCGCCCCCAAGAATGAACTCACATGAACACACTTTCAAATATTATGTCAAAATAACACAGCAAATCAAAACAAAGGCGCAAATATGTATTGTTATGTATAAGTTCCAATAAACGTGTAGGAGCACTGGGAGATCCCTCGGGAGGAAGGAAAACGGAAGCAAAGAGAAGAGAGGTGTATCAGACGAAGTCAAAATAAACAAACGTGTTTTGATTAAATTCGGAGTTTAGATGATAATATCTCGGTCTTAACATTGGCGATCGAGGATCGGTTATCGAAAAAGCCAAGTGGTTCGCGTGTTGATTGAATTCGTCGTCGAAAATCGAAATTTCTTGCGCTGCAAAGTGAGCGAAAAGCAAAAAAAAAACTTTTGGGAGATTTTGCGCAGCGGGGAAGCATTGGTTTACGTACAGTGTTGCTCGTGAAGAACTCTAGCCGAACGAATTAACGATGAATCCTGGAGCGGGAGTGTCACCGTTTGATCCGGACGACACGACTAACGTCAGTACGCGGTGGAAAAAGTGGAAGCGCACATTTGAAATTTTTCTAGTGGTGAATAATGTGGCGCTTGCTTCGAGAAAAAAGGCGTACCTACTCCACTATGCTGGTGAGGGTGTGCAGGACATTTATGACAGCTTGGTGGGCGACGGCGAACAGAAAGTGCCTGCTGGCTCAAACGAGTACAAGGAGGCTATCCGTGTGTTAGATGAGCACTTTCTCCCCATGAAGTGCTTGCCTCAGGAACGCCACATCTTCCGGAATTTGCAGCAAGTACCCGATGAAAAGATTTCGAAGTTTGTGCTACGTTTAAGGGAGCAGGGTAACTTGTGCGAATATGGAAATTGGTTGGATGAGAACCTCAAAGAACAAATCTTCGAAAAAGGATCGTCAGATGAGCTTCGGGCAAAAATATTAACGAAACCCGATATGACTTTGGAGGAGATTGTCAAGGAAGGCCGTCCTCTCGAAACGATCGAGAAAGTTCGACGACAGTTACAGCAGTCAACAGACATCAACAAGCTGACAACTTCCAAAAACGAGTGCTTCCGTTGTGGACGAGTAGGTCATTATGCCAACGATGACTGTTGCCCTGCTAAAGACAAGAAATGCGAGAAGTGCGGACTGATCGGACATTTCCGACGGTGTTGTAAAACGAAGGAACGTGATGCTGTGAGTGATCGTAATAAGCAGAAGTATCGTCGTGTTCGTCAGGTAGGAGAGGAAGCATCGGGTGGAACCAAGAGCGTTTACGATTCGGATGATAGTGCCAGTGAAATTGCAGAGCTACAAAAGGACGTCAAGTATGTTTTCGCAGCAAACACGGATGATGCTCAAGAGGGAAAGGTTATCTGCAGTGTGGGTGGAGTAAAGATCAAGTGGGTCGTTGATTCAGGCGCCGGGGTAAACGTGGTTGACAGCAAAACCTGGTCTTATTTGAAGGAGCAGAAAATCGACGTCCTTTCCCAGACTAAGGAATCCAAACGAACCCTGAAAGCGTACGGAAAAAACAATTTGCAAGTCATCGGAGAGTTTACAGCCAACATCGCAACCAAACATTGCAGTGTCGTTGCTGAGGTGCTTGTCGTGAAGGACAAAGGAGTGAGTCTGCTGAGCCGCAATACAGCAACTCAATTGCAGATCCTCAAAATCAACACGAACGTCTGGAAGGTGAGTGCGGAAAATAAAATTGGCAAGGTGGCGGGTTTTGAGGTTTCGCTTCAAATTGATGACACTGTTAATCCAGTCCAACATACAAAGTGTCATGTTCCGATTCCGCTTCAGGAAAAGGTGAAGAAAGAGATTGACCTTCTGCTCGAACAGGACATTATTGAACCAGCTCCTAGAGATTCGCCATGGATATCTCGCCTAGTTGTCAGTCCAAAAGCTGGTGATTCATCGAATGTCCGGCTGTGTGTGGACATGAGAGCCGCTAATAAAGCGATAGTTCCACAGCACTACCCACTACCGACCTTTGAGGACATTGTGCCCCATTTGCACAATTGTAAATGGTTTTCAAAAATTGATTTAACCAAAGCCTTCCATCAAGTAGTTCTGGCTAAAGAATCCAGGTTCATCACCACTTTTGCTACGCACCAGGGTTACTACCGTTATAAACGGTTGACGTTCGGAATGAATTGTGCTTCTGAAGTGCTTCAGAGCATCATCGAGCGTGTTTTGAAGGGAATAGAGGGCGTTCGAGTGTTCATCGACGATATCGTTCTGTTTGGCCGTACGAAACAACACCACGATGATACACTCCGAGAAGTAATGAACCGGTTGGAGGAGTACGGAATAACAGTCAACCCAAAGAAGTGTGAAATAGGAAAATCTGAGGTAGTATTCATGGGACACATTCTTTCAGCGGACGGAATCAAACCAGCTTGGGACAAAGTAGACGCGATTAAAAGACTTCGAGAACCTACCACTGCCGAAGAAGTGCGAAGCTTTCTGGGGACTATCACATATCTTGGAAGGTTCATACCGGACCTGTCAACGTTGACGACTCCTCTTCGTGAGCTCCTGCGGAAAAATTCGAAGTTTAATTGGGGGATTCAGCAAAGGGAAGCGTTTCAGAAAATCAAGGATGTACTGGTGAATCCGAAGGCTCTACACCCAAAAAACTCGTTGACAGTTTTTGCTGCACTTTTGATGGAAATGCCATCAACTGTTGTATTATGAATGCCGTATTACAACAATTGATGGTTGCCCTACCCACAAAAACTGCGGTACCTCAGACAACATCCCCTAAAAATACTTGCCATAAAAAATATCGTTTTGTTCGTTTGTGTATATGTATGCGTGTGCGCCAAATTTCTTTTTTGACGTTTAATGCGCATGTGTGAGTGAGTTTTATGTTGCATGGGTGTGTGTGAATGGAGATATAAATTCGACATGGATTTTTCATATGGGCCAATGTTGTAAAAGTAAACAAAGGCTTCTTCAGCCAATTTCTCAAGAATGCTTACTTAATCATAGTGAATTACCGCGATGATTTTACAGAAGTTAAGCTCTCCTTTAAAATAGAAGTGGTAGTTTACTTGTTGAAAAGTTGCATTTTCAAGAAATTTGCGGAAGAAGCTATTGTTTACGTTTGCGACATTGGCCCTTATGAAAACTTCATGTCGAATTGTTCAGAGTCGGTGTGATTTTATTAAATATAATTTTTATTGGACTGCGTTGCTACTCGAGCTGAAAAACGTTACTTAAAATTAAATCCTAACAAATCTACCCTGACGTCAAGCTGCTGACAGGAAACTTTGGAAGCCGGTCTCGATTGTTTTTAGCCTTCTCAATGTCACCGTCGCCGTCGCCGATATCCAAATTTCGCTGAATCTTGGTGCTGATGCTGATGTAGAACATTGCAGGAGGATTGTGTGTGATGAAGTCTGTTTGGTTGGTGATCATTGCTGATTGCTGCTCCGGTGCTGATTGTGGTTCAACTTGACAACAAACATGGCCAGTACGACAGCTAAGAAAAGTAACAACTGCTCTATCTGGATACTGAGCTCGTGGACTTCGCTGTTGGTGGCTTCATGGCATCCGGGTTGGTGGCATATATAATCGGGCAAAGTGCATAGTTTCTTTTTAATTTTCTAGGTGTTAGAAAAAATGGTCTAGATACATATGCAACTATACTACTTCCCTGAAGATCGTGAAACTTTCTTTTGCTATCATTTCGTTGCCTTGTAGCAATTATTTTTTTTGCAATTTGTTTCTGTTGTTCATTAAGGGAACGTCCATTAATTACGTCACGCAAAATTGACTTTTTTTTAAACCCCACTCCCCCCCTTGTCACGTTTTTTGTATGGACCTCCAAATTTGTTTGTATGGATCGTCACGTTTTCTCAAAACCCCCCTCCCCCCTTACTGCGTGACATTATTAATGAACCTTCCCTAAGTGGTTTAAGAATTCTATTGATTCTGTCTTGTAGTTATAACTTAATCCTTGCTTGTGCTATGTTTTGGTTTAAAAGGATTGTGTGCCCTTTTCGCATTTGCACAGTATTTGTTTGGATCATGTTCGAAAGGTAGTGAGCGTTATCCAATTTGGATTCTAGAAGTGTCAAATCAGATACATGCTTGATACTTTCCAAGCCGTTGATGATTGTAGATAGCTAGTTGAAAACTAGGATGTAAGTGTCTGCTATGTAAATGCTATTCTTGATTCTTAATAATTTCTTATGCTTTGAATCCCTAGGTTATGCGTGAGATTTAAAATAGAGATCGTTTTGAGATTAATGCTGGTATAAACACATAGATATGCACCTTAATGGAACGGAAAAAAGATTAAGGAAGTTGAGTGTCTGTAAAGGAATATTAAGACCAATGATAAAAATGACGCTCTATAAACTAGTATTTAAGACCGAATCTTTCCGCCTATATCCCTCCTCATGTTTGACGATTATTATTCGTCTCTCGAATTCGAGTTGTTCCTGTTACGGTCCCGATATGTTAGATGATAATTAATGAAACAAGATTAACCTTCTCTTGCCTCTTGTATTTTACTCCATGTCTTTGGTTGAGTACCGTTTGACCGGGCATTTTGGCATACTCTTGGGAAGCATTTCTTTATGCATTCCGTTTCTTCTGGGCTTCGATAATTCGAAGTACGACTTCATCATAAACTTCATAACGAGCTTTTGGGTAGATGTAGAAACCATTCTCTTGAACATCTTTGACCCCGGAAAATGAATCTCGTAGCTTCGTGTTCTGATTGTAGACTGGTGAAACAATTTCATTAGTTTGTTACCTGCTAGCTAAGGGTTACGTTAATCTTAGGGTCGCTTATCGGCTTGTCTCTCACCCACTGACAAGTTTGGAGGCACTCACCCTGAGCGGGAGCGACTTGAAATGAACTACCCACCCACCGGCTTCACACGTGTACCACAAACGATAATAATACAGCAATGTTTAACACCAGAGATGCTCAAATATTATAAATGCAAGGTAAATGCGAAAGAGGAAGTTGGATGGTTCCTTTTCGAACCCAAAAGCGCGGAAAACCGAGGAAGAAGTGGAAATGCTAATTATCAGGGCTATGTTCTCTGAACAAATGGCTACAGAGGCAAGTTTTAATTACAATTTTCCTATATTTACTCATGACGTCATGCAGGGGTACTTGCGTGTCTGGGCGTATCTGGGCTCTAGCGGATCGCGATCCTGGTGGTGTTGGCCGTAGAAGCGGCGGCTGGTATCACAATTAGATGGTTATTTCCTGACTGGAAACACATGCAGGTGATGGCTTCGATGGCGGGAAGCACATGCAGGTGATTGCTTCGATGTCGGGAATGGTTGAGAACTACTGGTCGGCCTAGTTCTCCGTCTGGCTCGCTGTCTTGCTTGCAAGCGGCGTGCCGGTGAATGGCGGTAAGTCGACGATCGGTGGAAGGCGGTGGTGAACTACGGTGTATTGATGACGGCAATAACAATAGCGGGTACCCAGCGTGGGACCGACTATCTAGCAGCGATGGCGGACTCGTTTTTGCTGGCTTGGGCGCGCTCTTTATCTCGCGATTCTTCCGTCCGTAACTTTCACCCTTCCGGATATTCTTCTGCCGAGTAAAAAGGTACAAAAGAAAAAGGCCCGCTTCGTGGACCTGCCCACAAGATTAGTCCCCTGTGACGTCAAATTGCCCTAGCCTCTGACACACTTAGCCTCTAAGTTTAGTTTAGAAAAATTACCTTTTTCTGATGTTTTTGGCTTACAATGACGGTTTTACTTCACAATTTCAGCCACTTTTAGCGCGTGACCGTACTAATTTTAGCTATTGACTGACTAACACAATACTAATAATTGACTTCTAATAACAATTAACCCTATAAACAAAGAAACAATAACTCTAATTATTAACACTTCCACATTGTAATGTACATTTCTAATAAAACTTTTGTATTACTTAGATCAACGACCTTGCGCGCACTTCCTTCACTTTTGAACATTTCCAGCAAAAGAGGTTTTGCTCACTACAGAGCAAGACTTTATAATATCGAACTTTTTTTCGGTGGAGCCGAAGTACTGTCAACATCGTAAACGATCGTTGACAGTTATGCTCGCAACATTGCTGTTTACCCCATTTATGACACTTGACTCCACCTATGAAGGAGTAGTGCATTCTCTAGGCGGGATTACTTTTCCCCCTTGAGCGTCGTTCACATCGCTCAACGAGCGACCACTCAAACTATGCGTCGGCTGAGAGTGGGACTGGTGCTGACACTCCCCAAGCCACTGAGTGCCACCCACAGGCCCATGATTGTGTTAGTGGGTTTGTGCTTCTTTTCTTAATTTTTTAAAAGGGCATGATCAAGGAAGTAGGAAATTCACCTTACGTGGCGAAGCCAACAAGTCAAATTAGAACCAACGGTTACATTACCCCATCATCCCCACCGAGATGAAGAATTTCATTCTGAATTAGTTTTGATAATTTAATTTGAATCTTGAATCGATTATGATTTAAGTTAATTTATTATTTTATGGGCCCTTTTTGGAATATTAATCCATTACCCTTCTTCACTCACGAAGAAGAAAGAATTCATTTTCCATCACCTGCTACTAGGTTGAGAACTGTCAAACTTTGTATTTACTCTCCGACGCATACGAAACGATCGACGGTGCATGCGGGTCGTAGATATTTAACGCGGTTTATATTACGAAATTCGCGAGTTATGTGGCTCTTACACGGGGTCAAAATGTGTGTCAGCGAAGGAAACACCTCCGGTGCGCGCGTATCAGCGATTGACATGTCATTTACCGGTCAGGATGTCTTTTATGTTCGAATAATCAGCTGATGGGAGGGGATTCATTTTGCTGGAGGAGATATGGTTGTAGCCATGTAAGTTTTTATATTGAGAATCATAAATAACAGTAATTTGACCTTGAATTTGATTTTGTGTATTCTTTTTCAATTTTCAGATGAATACAATCATACTTTTGCGTCGGACGACTTTCAAAGATTTGAGGTGAGTATTTAATCAAGTACCGACTGGTTTGAAGATCTGATATACGTCATTGAATTTAGGATTCCGGTTTGAGATCGCAAACCGAGAAACTCCTATGGGTTTCCCCAGACTCATCGGCCCTAGCTCATATGAGCTGGTCCTAATCTTGCGAGAACGGTGCATGGTACATACAGAGCATCAGCGGTTGGCGTTTGTACGCGTCTGCGGTCGATGACTGACGAAAGTTCCGGCGAAAAACTCTCTGGCCAACCTCTCGTAGACCGGAGCAAACTTTCTGGATCTTAGATTATAAGTGTTTATCGTTCTTATTGTGTGCTCTTCTTTAAGTTACGTTGGACGATGGAGTAAATCCGCTCATCAATTTCTCCTTTCCTCAATACCCTTTCCTCCTCAGACATTTCGTCTGTCTCCTATCCATCCTATGTTCTTCCCCTGTGCTAATTATTTCATGTCCAAACAGAACTCGGTATGGCGAGAAACCGGTCACGATGTAGGGGGTACTGATTAAGGCAAAATTCAATCTCTGATACTCACTGGTATCCCAGAGTTTCTGGATTCTCCCGAACATACGTTCGAATACACGCGTTTATCGTTCGATTTAAACGTTCAACAGAGATTTGATTGGCTGTGGTGCCTCAAGTTTTCCAATGTTGGATTTTTGTACTTCATTAAGCAGACCTTTAAATTCTGCGGAGAGAAATGTCGATGCATTATCGGTTATGAGGAATTCCGGTACTGAATACCGTCGAAACCAGGATTCCTCCAGAATTTTTGTGACCAAAGGAGCTGAAATTTTTTGACGGGGGTAAGTAGACACCATTTTGAAAACAGGTCCATCACCACGAGTAGATGTGCGTTTCCGTTTTTGCTGCGCGGAAGTGACTGGATAAAGTCCAAAGCCACTATTTGGAACGGTTTGCTGATAAGTCTTTGCCGACCCGGCTCTGGCATTTGAGACCGGTTGGCGGGTTTGTCTGACGGTAAATTGAACATTTCCTGATGTAATCTCGTACATCTTCCATCATCTTTGTAGAGTATTTCTTCTTGACAACGCTAAAGTTTTCGCATCCTAAGTGCAATTTATCGTCGTGTTCCTCGACTAGAATGCCTTCGCGCATATGTTCGGGAACACACGTTTTCCATGAAAGCTATAATCAAGCAGGTCATTTTGAGTAGACACAGAGTTTTTCAGAATTCCTTGGTTAACTCTAAAGTCTTTATATTTCTCAGGAGTTCTTGTTCGAACCTTTCTAACTAGGTCTCCATACCACCCTTTCATATCATTGATAATTTCTAACTCTTCTACGGATCTTGACGAAGGCGTCTGCGACTACGTTATCTACTCCTCTACGATGTAAAACGATCATGTCGTACTTTGGAGTTCATGCTGCAACGACAAAGACGTGCCGACGTGCGCCAGCTACTCCATAGTATGTAGGTCAATGCTGAGGCATCGGTGTATACGGTGAATTTACTACCCTCTACATAACACCGAAACTTTTCGATGGAATTAAGCACCGCTGAACCCTCTTTCTGTTGTGAAGTAACGTTGTTGTGTGGGGGTCAATTTTCGCTGAAAAAATATGCAACGGGTTTTCTACACCGTCATGTGATTGTGTCAGTACCCCGGCTGTGAGCCGCGTCATTTGCGTCACAGTGGATGGCGAAAGGACGGGAAAAATCGGGGTTGGCAAGTATTGGGGCACTAATCAACATTTCCTTTATCTTGTTGAACGCAGCTTCGGCTGTATCGTTCAACAGACAGTTTTTAGTTTGTTCTTTAGAAGGTCGGTTAAGTGTTGTGTGTAACTACTATAGTTAGCCAAAAAACCTCCTATAGTAGTTGCACATTCCCAGAAGCGTCTCAGGGCTCTCAATGTGGTTGGTCGCTCGTAATTAATTATGGCCGTTACCCGATCTGGGTTTGGCCGTAGGCCATTAGTGGTCTAAAATGTACCCGAGGTAAGTCACCTCCGACACACAAAAGTGAGACTTATTCAAGTTTATTGACAGAGTTCGCAGCTCGCAATCTGCTGGCAACTTCCTTAAGGATGGTCAGATGCTCATCAAATGTTTCACTGACAACAATTATGTCATCTAGATAGACGAACACGTTTGGTTCCAGCTCACCTCCCCTAATACTCTATCCATCAGCCTAGAGACAGCGTGGCTGGGCTGTTTACCAGACCGAAAGGGCATCCGGGTGAACTGGAACAATCCCTGTCTAACACATGAAAATGCCATCAACTTGGGAATCTAGGATGTAAAAATTGCTTGTAAGAAGGCCTTGACAGGTCAGAGTTGTAATATATTTGCTTGTCCTGATCTGCTTAAGATAGAATACCGTGAGGAGGATAGAGAGAGGAGGTGGGTGTTCGTTCGTTCAATTTTCATTGCATCGAGGCACAAGAGCGCACCGTGCCATCGGGCCTTTCTGCATTGCAAGCACTTTGATGTCTTTCTCTATGATTTTTCAATGATCTTACTCTCTGGCATTTTATTTAATTCTGTATTAATCTGTCTTCTTGTTTCTTCTAGAAGAGCAGGAAAAAGATTTCTTGGTCTTGCTATGGAGAAAGCCTTTTAGCTTGTGGTAACTCCAATGCGATAAAACATCAGTCAATTGCATCAAGCCATACCTCTGTGGCTGCCTTAAACTGATTTAACCAAATTGCAGCTATAAACTTCTGTTCTTCGAATGATCTATTTTGTTCACTAGAAATTTTGGCACAGTCTTCATTTTTGTCAAGTTCGGTGGCACCGATTCCCAGGAGGTCACAACCTCTTCAGCAAGACTTATCGCACTGTGGGACGTAGTCTCGAGAGCGCGCCAGGATTTGTGCCTGGTGCCTCTTTGGCAGAACTGCTACTACTGTGATGTCTGTCATGCATCTTTTTCATTGAGTCTGGTAGTAAACAAGACCCTGAAACGTCTATTCTTGCCCACTAACGGCGGTTCTACGGGCACCACGTCCTGAAGGAAAAATGATACTCAGTCCCCATTTTCTGATTAGTTTGGAGACATTTCCTCCACGAGAATATCGCGGATGCGACCCACTATCGACAACTATCAGCAGTGGCACAAAGCCGCGATCTGAACATGGTCAGTCAATCGTTGGTCACGTTTATAATTGCCTCGTGTTCGATTGATGGTGATGTGTACGCAATCGGTATCGGACACTTACGTCAAGCCTACTGGGTCCGCCGCGAAAATGCCTTAACATTTTCTAACGCGTATTTCGAAATTCTTCGTGCGCCTGGAATTTCGAACTGTCTGCCCTCCGAGACGGTCTTCGGCGTTTTGCCACACAAGGGCATGTCGCGGCGGCCTTTCATGATAACACCTTTGACAATGTTGCTTCTTCGGTCCTTACATTACGTGCGTGGTGACTGTGGCGACAATTATAGCAAATTCCCTCTCTAGGTGAATTGATATTTTCTATGACTTGGAACCATCGCTTTATCTACTTATGCTCAGATGGCCCTTCGTTTTCTTTCAGCGGATTTGCCGCTGGTTATGACGTCAAATTCTTGATTCTACAGAACGTTATAGCGATTTATGTTTTCTGTCTGATCGTTGCTCGTTTTCAACCCGTTCCCGTATTCAACTCATTTACTTTGTGGACCAGTTTCGCGCCAGGTTTGAATCCCAAGTTGCAGACGTCTGGTATTTGAACCACGTTGCATCTAAACGTCTCCCCGAACTATGCCGGATCAGCTAAATTGTTACGCGTCTCGAAGGCTACACGTGGCCTTTATGATCCGCATGGCACCACGAGCATAACAAACTTCCTGCCTTCGGTCATCGGTTTGATCAGCAGTTGAACAGCTTTCTGTAACTCGAGAGCTAATCTTGAAAAAGATTCCCGCGTGAACCCTGCTTTCTCGCGATCGCGCGCGTATTTACCGCCGGTGATGTGATCCGGCTCAAGAGGTGACGTTTTTAATTCTTCTTTCCGTTCTTCCGGTAAAGTCCTCATTTTTCAGGCAGTCATGAAACCAGGTTTCGCGCACATTGATAAACAAATGAATATGAAAACCGACAGATTTTCGGGGCATATTCTCGCTTCGCGTAAACTCGACTTTAAAGACTTCGTTAATGTTTGACCATTGTCTGAACCGTATCGTATTTTAATTTCCCAGTGGATACTGGCCTTACCGCTCTATCCGATCTTTGATCGTACCTATTTTCCGCACGACGTCTGTCAAAACAACAGTTCTTCTGACGACCATCCGGCTTGTGCTGGATGACTTCTTCGATTCTGAACTTGAACTACGTATCGCGATCGCGAACGCGACGACTTTTTAGTTTTCCCGCGGTTTACTTTCTTACCCTATCTGAACCCTTTTACCGCCGGGGATGCCGAAGGCGCTAATGATTCTGATCAACATCTGTGAATCTTGTTGCGTTTGATTCCCGAACATCGTGAAGGCAACATCATAAAGACGGAAAAATTCGGTGCATTGAAATTGTCTTTTCTATTTGTTGACGGCAGCGAACACGGTATTCGAAGCTTCAAAACAGGCGTTTCCTCCTTCTTCATCGCTGCAGATTCTTCGTAATTCTTTCACATTTGACCTGGTATCTATTTACCTTGTTCTGTGACGCGTTCTGTTGGCTACTGGAAGCTTCAAAAAGGATTGGTTCAATTGTTCCCGTACGCGCTGTGGCTTTACCACGAAAAGAAAGCGACGGCGTGCGTAATACAAAGCACCCGCGAATACACGAAACAAGTTCGCTCGATATCTTTACGGTCTCTGGTAATAACACGTATTCTCGACGTCTCTTGTTCTGGCAAAGTAGTGTGCCAACCGTGTTTCTGGACTACTCATGTTCCCTCAAATCAATTTCGTTGCGGCGGCGATACGCCTGCTGCTGCGCGCGCGCGATGGCTGGCTACGTGGCGACTGGCGACTTTTAACATCCAGCAGATTCCTGCTGGTTCATGATCACCTGAATTTCAAATGCTCTGACGTCTCTCATCAGAGCCGCGCGCGGGCCGTTCCGTAAACGGAGACCTCGTCTTTAGTTCGTATAATCTCGGCAGTGGACAATTACGCTATGGCGCAGCGCGAAGTTTTAAAGATTCATCGCAATTTAATCGGCACCCTTCGGTACCGAACCTGTGGAATTGAAAACTGTTTGGAGGAATGGAGATACTAACAAAACAGGGCACTCTCCCTACGAGGACGAAGCACAATTCAAATGCAAATGCAAAGCATCAGCATTCCAGAACAAAACTTTCCAGCATTGTTTACCTGCTAGCTTCTGGGTTACGTTAATCTTAGGGTCTACGCTTTGGCACTTTACCTCTGACATGTCTCACACACTGGCTGACAAGTTTGGGCCTCACCCTGAAGCGGGGCTTGACTTTGAAATGAACTACCCACCCACAGCCCGTGTACACAAACGATAATGTCTGGCATCACCTTGCAGAGATGTCAAATGTTATGTTAGGTAAATGCGAAAGAGGAAGTTGGATGGTTCCTTTCCAGACCCAAAGCAGGCTTCAGGGAAAAATGATGGTGCTGAACATTCAGGGCTGCTGTTCCTCTGTGAACAAATGACTTCACAGAGGCAAGTTTTAATTACAATTTTCCCTGCCTGGTAACATGTGACGTCATACCGGTACTTGCGGCGGGCGTATCTGGTGTGGGCTCTGGCAGATCGCGCCAATCCTGGTGGTGTGTTAACCGTGAAGCGGCAACATTGTCTGCCAGTGGAGTAGTTATTCTGACTCTGGAAACACGCTGGGTGATGGCTTGATGGCGAAGGCATGCACGGTGAACAGCGATATCGAAGAATGGTTGGTACTGGTCGGCCCTAGTTCTCCGTCTGGCTCGCTGTCTTGCTTTGACGGCGTGCCAGTGGAAGGGTGAATGGCAGTAAGTCGATGACTGGCGATCGGTGGAAGGCGGTGGTGTGAACGCTGGTGTATTGATGGCAGCAGCCAGCCATGAGTGCAATGACAGGATAAACTATCAACGTGGCGGGCCTCGTTTGCCTGGCTTATGACGCGCTCTTTATCTCGCGGTCTTCGTCCGTAACTGCTGTCCGGATGTTCTTCTGCCGAGTAAAATTACAGCCCCTTCGTGGACCTGCCCACAGATCGATCCTATGACGTCAAATTACCGCCTAACTCTGACATAGCCTCTAAATTGAATTTAGAAAAATTACCTTTTTCATAATTTATGTTTTTTGGCAATACAATATGACGGTTTACTTCACAATTTCTGGCCTTTTAATGGCATGACCATCCTAATTTTAGCTATTGACTGACTCTTTGTGCTAATAAACTAATATGGTAACCTATAAACAAAGAAACAATAACTCTAAAATTATTAACGCTTCACATGTTGTGGCTCTACATTTATAATAAACTTTTGTATTACTTAGATCGTCATGACCTTGCCTTTTCACTTCTTTGCCCTTCTTTTGAACATTTCAGCAATTTTTGCTCTGCAAACAAGGCTTTTATAATGTGTCAGACTTTTCTAGGTGGGCCAGAAGTACTGTCAGCATCATGGCTTGATCATTGGCAGTTACTTTATCACCAACATTTTCTTTTGCACATTCTGTGCCCTTGGCTCACCATGACCCATTTGACTACTCTAGGCGGGATTACTTTTCCCCCTTGGAGCGTCTTCACATCACTCTCTGTGTCCTCACGTGTAAATAAACAGGAGGTGGACTGTGGTGCCACATGACACTCCCCAAGCCACTGGGTACCCAGGCCTTGATTATCAATTTAGTAGGTTTGTTTCTTTCTTGTTTTTCAAAAGACAAAGTGATGGAAATTCACCTTGTGGCGAAGCCAACAAGTAAAAATTGGAACCAACGGTTACTGGAAACTGTTGATACTGTTAATAGGTTTACAAAAGTATGCTGTTCCAGATGGTCACGTATTCTTCTCCGCTCGTGATTATAGCACTGGTTTCGCTGGTAAATCATCAATCTATGGTATTGAAAAACTTTCTTTATGTCTGGCTGTGAAAGATGATTTTTACATATGAAGAAAGTTTACTGTATCGATGGGTTTGCTCTACGATGGACAAAAAGAGTCGCGTCTCGTGGCGCGGTCGCATGGACATACTGCCTTCATTTTGTTACCATGGTGCATGGCAATACGTACGAATCTTTTCATGCAGGAAAATACCATCACCCCAAACTCACCAGATTGTCATAGCATGATTTTTGTGACATTTTCTTGATTTGTTCTAAAATAGCATCTTCAAGTACTGATTGCCCCGGTTGCTTTATGCCGGATTTCGGTTTTAATTTCAAATAAAGTAAAAATACGGTCTTTTCAATCAGTTATGTTTTGTGCATTTTAAATTGTCTTGCAGGAGAGCCTCAATTCAGAATAGCGCTGCTGTGTCGTCTCTGCTTTGCCAACGTTTTCACAAACAGAAAATAACTCGTATAAAAAACTGCAACTACATTTCATGTTGATTTTGGACGTTGCATATGAATGTTATCATTACCAGTTGTGAAATACTTATGTGGCTCTTGATATAATAATTGTGATTGAAAATGATTAAAATTAAATCACATACTTTTAATTTTTAGACTTTGACCTAAATCAATTGATACGGAATTCACCTTTACAGAGAACTTTTGAAGTCTTTCCTTATAACCCCAGGAAGTTCTTCTGAAAGCTTCTTGAAATTTTCTGCAGAAAATTCAGAAGTGAAACCAGAAAACTTCAGAGGAGACTTTACGAAAACTATACTGGTAAGTTCTGTGAGAATTTAGAAATCTTGCGGACGCTGAGACGATTTTCAGAGAATTTCGGAGAAAATCTTCCACGGCAGTTAAGTCTCCGAAACTACATTGGGGATTCTTCAGAGAACTTCTGCCAAAGAGCTTCGAAATGCTGCAGAAGGCTTTAGGGATATTCGGCAGAAAACTGAAATTCTTCAGAGAACTTTACAGGAAGTTGTCATAGAACTTCGGGAAGTTCCGTGTAGAACCCAAAGAAGTTTTTATAGTAAACTTCATTTGATTTTTAAGTAAACTTCATGGAAGTTCTGCAGAGAACTTGGGGGGGTGCTGAACTGTGGAAGACGGCAGCGGACTACTGGCAGAGGGGAGAACTGTGAAGGATTCTTTAGAGAACTGCATGAAAGTTCTTCGAAATTTCACCGAAATTCTTCAGAGAACTTCGCAAATTGATTAAGAGAACTCTGTGGATGTTTTCAGTGCATTTCATGAAAGTTCTGCAAGAGAACGTCAGTGAAGTTCTTGAAAGCTTCATACCCTGCCAAGAGCTTGAGAAGTACTTCAGGGAAATTCTTCAGAACTTTAGAAGTTTTAAGTAAACTTCGCATTCTCTATGAGAACTAAATTCACCAGAAACTGAGAAGTTCTTGAGAGCAGCATGGAAGTTATTTTCTCTTGAAGAAATTCAGAAGTTCAGCAAAGAACTGAAATTGTTAGAAGAGAACTTCAGAGAAAATCCTCACAAAGCGGATGATCTTCTGAGAACTTCCTGGGGAAAGTCATTCAGATAGCAGGAAGCTGTGCAGAGAACTTCGAGAAGTTTTTCAACGAATTTTAACAAATTTCTGTTGAGAACTAAAAGAAGTTTTGCAGAGTACTTCGGAAAAGTTCTTCAGAGAAGAAAAGTTCTTCAGAGAACTACATGATTTTCAGAAAATTCGGGAAGTTAATGAAGGGTTTATGAGGGGAACCTTTATGAAAACTATGTAGAAAGATGTCCCAAAACGGATAAAGTCCTTCAGAGAACTTCAGAAAGTTGACATTCGAAGACAACTACGCCGAATACGACGCCAGACACGGATAGTCACGATTCCGTCGACACGATAATATTGAAGGCAACGAGAGGAGTCGGAGGGGCAACACTTTCCACCACAAGAACTAATTGCTTTAGAGTACAAGAAACAATACCGAACGACACTATTTATTTGAACCGATAGCAATGTATGATACATCCAGATCGGTGACCGGGTGGTAAACAACTGACTACGATCTGACTGTTGAGCTCACTTGCTGCCTATCGATCTGGAAGCTACCTATTGTTCCTGCTGCCTAGACCACCGGTGAGGCCGGCGTTGATGGTGAAAACAACGGTCTATTGTCCGATGTCTGGCTCAAAGTGTATATGAGGCCTTATTTCTGACCAGAACAATGTAGTAGATAGTAGGGGGGTTGCAACAGTTATTTAGAGTAGGATTTTGGTATAACAAAAAAAATATGAGAGATTGAATTTAATTTAAACCTAATTTAATATTGAAAAAAGTCTTTCAGAGAACTTCAGGGAAGCTGTGCAGAGAACTTCACGGAAGCTGTGCAGAGAACTTCAGAGAAGTTTTGCAAAGAATTTTAGGGATTTTTGTAGAGAACTAAAAGAAGTTTTGCAGAGTACTTCAGGAAAGTTCTACAGAGAACTTCCCTTAATTCTCTACAGAAATTTCTTTAAGTTCTCTGCAGAACTTCCTTTATGTTCTCTGCACATCTTAGCTAAAGTTATCTGCAGAACTTCCATGAAGTTTCATAAAAAACTTCCCTGGTGTTCTCTGCATAATTTCCCTTAAGTTTTCTGAAGAATTGCTATTAAGTTCATTGAAGGACTTACCCGAAGTTTTGTCGAGAACTTCTCTGCAGTTGTCTGAAGAGCTTCTTTGAAGTACTCTGAAAAACATTCCTGAAATTCTCTACATAATCTCCCTGAAGTTCTCTGCAGGACTAACCTGAATGTCTCTGAAAGACTTCCCTGAAGTTCCCTGAAGAACTTCCCTGAAGTTATCTGACGAACTTCTCTGAAGTTCTCTAAAGAACTTCCAATGTTTTCTCTGAAGGACTCACTTGAAGATTTGTGAAGATTTTCTCTGAAGTTCTCTGAAAGATTTCCCTGAAGTGCTCTGCTGAACTTCCTTGAAGTTCTTTGAAGAATTTCGGTGATGTTTTTTGAAGAACTTCGGTGAAGTTCTCTGAAGAACTTCGATGAAGTTATCTGAAGAACTTTCTTTAAGTTCTCTGAGAAACATCTCTGAAGTTATCTGCAGTACTTCCATGTAGTTGATTCACTGTAAAACTTCCTTGAGGTTCTCTGCACAACTTCCCTGAAGTTTTCTTAAAAAACGACTTCTACGCAGTTCACTGAAGAACTTCTCTGAAGTACTTTGCACAACTTTCCTGGTGTTCTCTGAAAAACTCCCCTGAAATTATCTGAAGAACTTCCATGAAGTTCTCTAAAGAACTTCTAAGATGTTCTCTGAAGGACTCATCTGATGATTTGTGAAGATTTTTTCTGTATTTCTCTGCAGAACTTTCCTGAAGTTACCTGAAGAACTTTTTTGAAGCTCTCTGAAGAACTTTTTTGAAGCTCTCTGAAGAACTTCTATGAAATTCTCTGAAGAACTTGCCGAAAGTTCTCTGCAGAACTTCCATGAAGTTCACTAAAAACCTACCATAAAGTTCTCTGAAGAACTTCCATGAAGTTCTATGAAAAACTTTTATGAAGTTCTCTGCAAAACATCCCTGAAATTCTCTGAGGAACTTTCATGAATTTCTCTAAAGAATTTCCATGAAGTTCTCTGAAGAACTTGCCTGTTGTTCTATGCAGAATTTCCCTAAAGTTCTCTGCTGAACTTTCCTGAATTTCTTCGAAAAACTTTTATGAAGTTCTCTGCAAAACATCCCTGAAGTTCTCTGAAAAACTTTCATGAAGTTCTTTGAGAAACCTCCATGAAGTTTCTTGAATAACTTCCATGAAGATCTCTGAAAAAGTTCCGTGAAGTTCTCTGAAGCACTTTCATGAAGTTCTGTGAAGCACTCATGCACAGTAGCGGAGCGTAGTGATATAACTGTTTATTGTAGTTCAAAGACGCTTTTCAAATATTTTTAAAAGGGTACATTGTTAGATCTTGAGGAGTATATTCTAAGAGTTCTTCGATTATCTAGAACATTCGTTAAATGAAACAAGAATATGTTAACATTTAAAAATATGAAAAGAACCAACGGAACTATCAGTACTTTCACTTCATATATTTCTCTAGTAAACAAATTTACATTTACAATGCTTCGTGTTGATATGTTGATATTAAATTTTGAGCTCTTATCTTATGGCCTATGTGTTCTGTAGATAGTTTACCCTTTCCTTTCAATAAACTTTGTTATAGTTTGATTCAGTTTATACCCCTGGATTCTTAGAGATATATTTATATATAATAATGTAGTGTGTTGTAAGAACTTTTTTCGTCTTGCAATAAAACTTTGGAGTCGAGGTCTTGATGAAATGAAATTGCAGTTTAAGCCTTAAAGAAGTGAAGTATTAGGGTTGAATGAATTTTCTTTGCCATCCAAGACTTTTTTCCAGTGCTATTCATACCATTCCAAAAATTCATAACAACGTTTCACGGTATCACAGTATTGCAGTAGTCAAATCTACACGTACAAAGTACGTATTTAAAAGATAGGTACCTATAAAGTGATGGAAATGCATTTATCAATTTTTTGTGTGGACGACCCGTCATACAGATTAACATACAAGACCTCTCATGATAAAGTCACGCCAGAGTTCAAAGCCTATCCCGTACAAGTTGCAAGAGAGGTTTTTAAGTACCTAAGGAGTTTATGAAACTCATTTATGTGTTTTTGACTAACATTAGCCTTAGATTGTAGTTTGATTAACTTACTTGTTAAGGTTTAGTTTTTGAGGGTAATTGCGTCAGTGTGTGATTGTGGTTGTGTGTGTGAGTGTGGTTGTGTGTGTGAGTGAAAGATTATTGTTTTAATTGAAAACGTTCAATTAAAAAATTGTTATTTGAAGTTCTAGATATAAGAAAATCATTGTTCCTTATGCTTTTTTCAAAATTTTAACCCCAATTTTCCCATCCTTAAAATTGTTATTCCTATTAACCTCGAGACGACCACGAGTAATCGGTTCTATCCCCTTAATCTTAGTTTTAAGAAAACTGATGTATACAAACATGAAAACTTGGCTCTGTAAAGTTGATTCGATTGAGTCTGTACAAATAAATGAATTCATAAAAAAAATCAATTCCGGATCAACAATAGAACAAGACCAAACAGTATTTGTAAACGAAGGGGGGAGACTTCCTCTATCTGATGATGTTGTTGGTTTTCATGGGTGACCCAGTGCTTAGATCTAAAACAACATGAACATGCAAAAAAGAAGAAAATAACATTGCATCACAGTGATATTTGAAGGAATTTTAACTGTTTTCTCCATTTAATACGTAGAAATACATCTAGTTTACCAGGTCCATGCTCAGAGAAGTCGTTGCGATTTCATTTTAAATATTATTATTATTTAGCTGTCAGAGCTTTACGGATAATATTATAGGTTCTTCATTTACATATACAGAGGCACTCACTCTTGTCCTAGCCAACTCGTACTTGGTTATTGTACTATTATTTGCTTTCTAAATAGAGAAGAAAAAATACAACAACCTTATTCTCTCCAGATAAAGCATACGACATGGCATACCTGCATGGTATTAAAAATATGGAACAAAACTTTAAATATAACAACAATTTTAATACGACGACGGTCTTCTGCAAAATATTTCTTTCTTTTCTGCTAGGCAACTGCTTTTCATATTAGATAGGGAAGAAATCTCTTCACAAAACAAAATAAAACATACCTATCACAATATTTAAAAATGCGTAGCTCGTTTCATTACCCCGCAGAGCAAAACTAGAGCACATTTCGCTTTTAATAGACACGCACAGGAAAACTTATCACATAACAAATGAATCGTGGACGATTATCTGAGAGCGAATTCATTTTTGATACAGTTCCAAGCTGGATAGCGTATCAAATTGGTTCGACTAGTTGTGTGTTAAACGGCGGTATATTTGTTAATACTTGTAACTCATATCGAGTTGAGATTTGCACTGGCATTAAGCCAGATGTCACAGTTCAGAACTGGGTCCAACCTTGGTTCAAAAACGAGAACGGTATAGATCATTGCACGGAATATGGTCACCTCACTTTTTTGACGTCTCAGGGAGCTTGTTTACAAGGTGTTAGAATTCGAACCGCTCAAACGCAATCTATCATTGGCTTTTTCCAGATTCTGTACGATTAGATTCAGGAAATACTGTTAAAATAAGCACTGGTGTTTGTTTTCCGACTGTTTTGCTTCAATCTTAATAAATTTAGAGCACAGAATCTCTAGCCGATCTTATCGAATATATTCTAAGGCCACGTAATTAAGCTCCCTGAACTGTCAAAACTGAATTGATGACGCCATCGTTCAATGATCTATGAATTTCATTTATTTCTGCTACAAAAATGTTCGCACTCACACAAATACGTATTGGTTCTGTTAATTAGGCTAAGTGACCTTGAACGCACGCACACTACAGCGCCATTTAAAACAAATGAGTGCAAGTAAGAAGGGAAATCTTTTGGAGGAAAACAAACCATCATTCCTCTGCATGTGCTAGAAAGGGAAAGGTGATTAAACGTCAATAAGCCTAATAGTGTAAAATAATGTAGCTAAAAGCAAAACGATAAAAAATGTATCTTGGTGTGCGCGGTTTAAATTAATTTTATAGCATAGTAGTTTTCTTGGATCGAAGGGTCTGTGTCTTAGATAAAACTGTTGACAGAAACGGATGCAAGAAATGTGTTTTTTGGAAAAGATCAATTCTTGCCTGCTTCCAGTATTTTGGGTGTAGGATACTATTCTCCACACGATCAGACGATTTTGATTGCCGATGCCAGTCCCACAGGTTTGGGAGGCGTACTTCTACAGGAGAAAGATGGTGTGAAAAGGGTTATCTGCTACATAAGTAAGGGGCTTTCCGATGCTGAGAAGTCGTACGCGCAGAACGAGAAGGAGGCCTTAGCATTGGTGTGGGCTACGGAACGACTGCAGATCTACCTAAGAGGAATGGAGTTTTTGCTGTTGACAGACCATGAGCCGCTAAAAGTAATTTTTGGGCCTGGGCACGTTTCTTGTCCGCGGATTGAAAGGTGGGCCATGCGGTTGCAGTCTTTCCGTTTTAAAATTATTCACATACCAGGAAAAGTGAACATCGCGGACTCCCTTTCAAGGCTTCCCAGTTTCAAGCACTGCACTACTTACGACTTCGTTGGAGAAGCATCCATATTGGCTATTATGGAAAGTGCGAAGCCCACAGCCTTGACGATCGAAGAGGTGTCTAAGCATACAACGAACGACTCAACGCTTGCGGAAGTAAAGGAAGCTCTACACACAGGCCGTTGGAGTGATGCAGTTAAGAAGTTTATCCCGTTCAAAGACGAGTTGTACTGTTGCCATGAAGTGATGCTACGAGGAGAGCGGTTGATTATACCCACTAGCCTGCAGAAACGGGTGCTTCGTCTGGCTCATATCGGACATCCAGGAATTGAAAGGTCAAAGCAACGATTGCGGTCAAAAGTTTGGTGGCCATCAATGGATAGGGACGTGGAGAAAGCTGTGCGTAGCTGTTTGGACTGCCAGATCGTTGGGAAAGCAGCCCCTCCAGAGCCAATGGCAATCAGAGAATTGCCGCAAAAGCCATGGGAGGTTTTGCATCTGGACATGCTTGGACCTTTGCCTTCTGGAAACTCGCTGCTAGTGATCATCGATCCTTACAGCCGTTATAAAGTTATTGAAGTATTGCGGCAAACCACATCTTCTGATATCATTGCCAGATTGCGTCCCCTGTTCATGAGACTGGGAATTCCTTTCATGTTGGCAACGGATAACGCAAGAAACTTTTCGAGCAAAGAAATGGAAGACTTTTGTGCAGAATTTGGAGTAACACTACGTCATACAACGCCATACTGGCCGCAAGCCAATGGCGAAGTTGAACGGCAGAATCGTAGCATCCTCAAGATCTTGCGTATTGCGGAGCTTAACAAGTCGGATTGGAGAGAGACTTGGAGGAGTACAACTATGTGTATGCATTGACGCCTCATCCGGGAACGGGCTATTCTCCGGCAGAAATCCTATTTGGGCGAAAGTTCCGTGATTGGATCCCACAGCTCTCTCAACCGGGTCAAAGTTTGGATACAGAAGTGAGAGACAATGACAAAGTCTACAAATTCAACTCCAAAGTTCACTACGATGCAGTGAAAGGAGCAAGGGAGTCAAATTTGGGCATTGGTGACCGAGTCCTAATGAAGAACCTGAACCCTACTAATAAGTTGACAGCAGCTTTCCATTCGGAGCCAGCACGAGTTGTGCAGAAGCAAGGAAACTCTGTTCTTGTTGAAACACCTGCAGGACAAAGATACCGCCGAAACTCTTCTCACCTGAAGAAGTTGCAGTCTCGTGAATGTGCTGAAAATGATCATGCTGAGGATGAAGAGGAAGAAACCATGGAATGGAGTACTCCTTCAGAGCAGGAGCGGACATCACCAGGATCGGAAGGCCGTCTACAAATAGGTGAGGATTCGAGCACATCAGCGTTGCCGGAGCTGACTCCGGTGAAGACAAGACGACAGATTAAGAAGCCACTGCGATTCGAAGACTATGTTATGGATGTGAACCAGGATGCAGCGTGAAAGACCAACTTGCAGAAAGGGGAAAGTGTTATGTATAAGTTCCAATAAACGTGTAGGAGCACTGGGAGATCCCTCGGGAGGATGGAAAACGGAAGCAAAGAGAAGAGAGGTGTATCAGACGAAGTCAAAATAAATAAACGTGTTTTGATTAAATTCGGAGTTTAGATGATAATATCTCGGTCTTAACATGTATAACAAGGTGCTGGCTTCAAGTTTTACTTCGGACCAAGGGGTTTTACAACAGTGAACCAATTTCAAATCGCTAGTTGCATATTGATTGTTGCTAATACCATCATACCAACAATCATACTGACTCGACTCTAGATCCGTTTTTGTTCGTTTATTGCGAGTCAGAGTCAGACCTAACCCAGGTTTGAAACCGAAAACGACCTAACACTTGTTGGGACTGGTTAGTTAATAATCGGCGCCTGCTTGTGGAAGATCCCGGTGTGCTATATGGTCTAGGGCATATCAACGGGCAGGCTTGGTAGGTTCTCGCCTAGCACAAACGGACAGTGGTCTGCCAGGGCAGGGACTGAGAAATTACAATTACAATTATACAGATAAATGCATTCTTGTACACTCAGTAGCAAAAAAAAAAAAGCCGAGCAAAATTTTGCTTCCAAAAAACGCGTTGTTCAACCTTCTGTAACTTTGTCAATTATCAATATATTTGGCTGAAATTTTGACAACACTTTAACCAATCTTTTGACCTAATGTGACCAAAATTTTATGTTGAGAAAATTTATAAACTTTATGTTATCATTACATATGTGAAAAAAGTCATTTTTGGACATACCAATTTCAAAAATCCGTATTTCTGTGAAAAATTTAGGTAAATATATTGATTTCAGCCAAATTTATTGATATTTGACAAAGTTACAGAAGGTTGAACAACGTATTTTTTGGAAGCAAAATTTTGCTCCGCTTTTTTTTGCTACTGAGTGTCATCCGCATAGAAAATGGAAAATTTCACCAGTTTAGGTCGGTATTTATGAACTATTTTTAAATGATAAAAAATGAACTATTACATAAACAAAAGGCACCATTTTATTACCTCTCTTAAAGACTAAACTGGAGCGGACTCACAGAGAACAGACGTTCATCTTCGGTCTGCTACTTGTGTAAAACTTTAAACCGATATTTCATCTGTATGTCGTTATGCTCCTGGTAGGCGGCGTTGCAGTTGTGCAATAACTGCATGTAAATGTTTATCAATAAAAACCCTAGCACATAACATGTAAGTTTTGGTTAGTTTTTCTCTGCATTCGCATCTTATACCGGCTGCCCTTGTTAACTTTTACACAAGTTTTTCAAGAAAAAGTATATGGACATCAATGTCTGTTCTCTGTGGCGGACTGTCGATTAGTTGTTTTGATGTTTTAAAAACCGAAATGAAGGAAGAAAACATATCGTTGTTGTATTTCAATTGATGGGCTCCTTTTTTCATTTGAAGAACTAAATTATAAGTATGCATATAGTATTAATGAATGGTTTATTCAAATAAAGGGTTAAAGGCAGCGCAAAGAAACCCGTATAAAGGTTGAGCTTCGTAATGTAGAGAAGCGTTGACAGGCACGACTGATGGTGGTCACAATTGGTGCGTGGGCGAGGTCACTCGGCATGCAAATCATATGCAGAATCATCACACAGACGACAGACGACAAATTTTCACCTCACACGCGGCGCAGAACAATACCCTTAGACCCGACGCCGGCGGGTATGAACAATTATTTTCTTTCGGTGGTTAATTATAATTAGAAAATATATACAATCGTAAGATAAAGCATTGTTTTGAAAGTGACTAAAGAATAGGGCAGTTATATTGGTTAGACCTATAGGTAAACTGAGGGAGCGAATTCGGCGCAAAAAGAACCGCTCAATCCGGAAAACGGCTGCAGATCTCAACGTTTCCATTGGAACCGCTCACACCATACTCACCAAGGACCTTGGTTTCAGGCCTTACAAAAAACGTAAGGTCCATGGCGTTTCGGAGGCTACCAGCAAAAAGCGGTTGGATCGAGCTAAGAGGATCCTCTCTCGGCACGCTGGTCAGGAGTTTGTTTTTTCGGACGAGAAACTGTTCGTGCTGCAGCAGCCGCACAATGTGCAAAATGACCGGGTGTGGGCGCCATCGAGGGACAGCATTCCTGAATCCAATATAAACATCCCTCGGTTCCAAAGTGCCGCGTCAGTGATGGTTTGGGGGGCAGTATGCAAACGTGGTAAGCTACCCTTGGTGTTTATTGAAAAAAACGTCAAAATCAACGCGGCGTACTACAAAACTGAGGTTTTGGAAAAGGTTGTTGCCCCCAGTCTCCGAAGCCTCTACGGCGATGAGCACTACGTGTTCCAGCAGGACGGTGCACCAGCCCATACGGCAAATGTGGTTCAAGCCTGGTGTCGGGACAATTTAATCGACTTTCTGGACAAAACTTTGTGGCCTCCCAGCTCCCCGGACTTGAATCCTCTCGACTTTTTTGTTTGGTCCTATATGATGGCGAAGCTGAACGAATACAAGGTCAGCACTTTGGATCATTTCAAGACGGTAATTCTCAAAATCTGGGACGAAATGCCCATGCAGTCCGTGCGTGCCGCCTGCGACGCGTTCGAGAAACGTTTGAAGCTCGTTGAGGAGTACAAAGGGGGGGTCATTCCAAGAGAAATGTTGTAAACGTTCCTTGTAAACATAGCTTTCAATAACATAAATCCAAAAAATAAAAAAACATGTTTTCATTTTTTTAACAAATTTTGAAAGTGTATCCGAACTTATTGAACACCGTGTAGAGGAATCCAACTTGCAAAAAGAAGAAGACACCGAGTGGTGATTAAAAGCGGTTTGTTGTATAATGTAAGAAAAATCCAAAACTACTCAATAAAGACATTTTCAGAAAAATAGAAATAAAATTATAATAATGCTCCTATTGTGCAGTTTTGGATTTTCTAACATCATACAAACAACCGCTTTTAATTAGAATTTCATTTGAATTTTCTGGAAGCATTTTAAAAGTTTTGTCTTATACTTTAACATGCTGTCAGATTTATCACCACTCGGTGTCTTCTTCTTTTTTCACGTTGGGTTCCTTAATGAGGTACCCGTGTTTTTTTTAAAGAGATTTAGAATCCTGTAATCAGCAAACTATGTCTAAACTATCTGGCAGAATATCGTACTGCCTAAAAATGCGGTTTTACAATTCTCCAATCATTTTTTATTTGTATAAGCTCGACGAGCCCAGTGCGGACTAAAAAAATCACGGTTTTCCCTGAATCCATACTTGTGTTAAATCGCTACATAAAGACACAATTAAGACACCACTTAATTATTATTTGTAGACTAGCTGAACCGGCAGACATGTATGTATCTGTAGTAACCGTTTTTTTTTTTTTTCAATTTCTCAACTTTTTTGTGATTTTTTTAAGCTTGCTGAGGCCCTAGACACCAATCAGTTCATGAGTTAAATCATTAATGCAAACACCATTTCATTCTGATTTCTATAGACTAGATAGATAGATTTCTCAGATTGATGAATATTAGTGCGTTTGATTATTGTCAGGAGAATTAGGAGGATGTTTCCATTCGCTGTTTTTTTTCATCATCCAAGTTTTTTTTGTCGAAGTATTCACAGAGCTTCGAGAGCCAAACATGTTTATTGCTTTGCAGAAACTGTAGCCTAGTTTTAAATAAAAGCCTTCCTGGTCAATTGTTGACAAATATATAGTTTTAAGTTTAAGAGTTTCAAAGCAATGATTTTCTACTGCGATCATTAAAAACTTTCCGAGACCTTTTCCCCGATGTCGTTGATCAACAACGACTGTTTCGATGAATGCGGCTTCCGCGTCGCTGGGAATCGGAGATACCTTTGCGTGCGCCAGAACACTAGATCTTTTGCTATCATAGTTATCAATCAATATCATACTCGTGGGCAAGGTATCTTTAGATGATTTCAAACTCCAAAGGCGAGCAGTGTACGATCGTGGCCATTCTGAGTTTATCAACTGTACACACTGCTCCAAGAATTCTTCATGCTGATGAATCAGCGCCACTATGTAAGGTTCTGGAACCGTAGATTTTCCCTAAAACGAAAACAGAAGAATGAGAACTTAGTTACAGAATTCAGCATTTAAATAGTTTGAGGCAATCAACAGAAAATAATCCATTCAAAAAACACTCTGCACTGTGTCGCGTGATAAAAATAATGTTCTAAAATTAATCCACACCACAAGCGCCACACATTGCCATTCAAAAATTTCGAGCCTCAACGAAAGGTTCATTTCAGGTTAATGGATGTGACCTAGGAATGTGAAAATGTGACATTACTTAGACTACATGTGTCTACGATGCCAGTGGACGCATGACTGTCTCATGTTACAAATGGAGCTACCCGTGTTGGCATTTGACATGCGGTCGTTTGGCATAATGCCATTTTGTAGACTATTTTTTCCAAATGGTCATTTGGCAAAACATGCACACACAAAAAGTGTCATTTTGCATAATGATGATTTGACATATGGTAAAATATATAAGTTTAGGTTTTTAGAGCATTACTGCCGTTCTACGCATAACTGTCCCATGTTGCAAAAGTTGTAATTGAGAAAAAAGCGTTTTATGTTTTGCATCACTATTGTGTAGTCAGTGCTGGTAATATTCGTGGCAAAACCCACAAATTTATGATTGGCATTTGAAGATGTCGCTGAGTTTTGATGGAATCTGTGGTATTACAATTTGTATGTAAAATACGAGGTAAAATATTCAGTGGGACTGACATGCGTAGAATCTTGCCTTGCAGCAGAAAATTCTAGGCATATCAGTCGCACTGCATGATGTATTGATGGATCGTTGGAGATAGAATTTATTTTTTCAAATAGACATCCCGTGTGCATTATTGTTTATGCTCCTATCGTGATTCTGATTATTTTTTTAACACCATGTCATCGTTAGAAACACAGTTCTATCAAATGCAAATGGTGGCTTATATAGACAATTTAATGTCAAAGTCATTGTTCAAGTTTGCATATAAGCCCCTTATCAATACTGAGTGTCGAGTTGTTCATCCAAAAATGTTATAAACTTAAATCATTTTTTTTTTCTAAGATCTCTTTAGAAAAGTCGTAGTGGGACTTTTATGCCTAGAATTTCAACATGGGACAATCTAACTTGATGTTTATTTGATACAAACTCAGAACAAAGTATATAATTTTTTGTTTGTATCCAATAGTATAGTTAAAAAATTAAGCATATATTAAAAAAGCTGTAATTTGACCAAAAGAAACATGGGACAGTTATGCGTAGAACGGCAGAGTACGTAATGAAACATGTCATGTTCAAAGGAAGAAAAAAAGTAGTCTAGATCATAGTAGAATTACAGACACTTATTTGGAAGAGATTACCCCGGTGTTTACTGCATAGAATTGTGTAGTGGTTTAAAGAGAGCTTCTGCTGGTGGAGGCTTGCCGCTCCATACCCGCCATGTGGGGCTGCTCCACCCTCAAGCACTAAATCTGAGTGATGATTAAAGACGTGGTTTGCTTTCGGATACCGGAAGACGTATTGTAATATAAATCGCGTTTGCATAAATTTAATCGCACTTTAGGGTAACCCACAATACGTAACTATTGTTGGTAACCCTTTAGGGTAACAAAATCATGACAAATAGGAATTATGCGAAATGAGTATTATGCCTAGTAATTATGTCAAATTGCCGTTATTCCAAATAATCGTTATATTTTTTAACTATAAATTAGAAGAAAAATTAGTAATCTCCATTTAATTCCAACTACCTTTGCTTATCTTCGACAGATACGCATATTTCGTCTACAATGTGCAGACTTCTTCAGTGTCTCGTACTAATAACTAGACTGGAGTACGAGTACGAGTACGACTCTAGTACGAGACACTGAAGAAGTCTGCACATTGTAGACGAAATACGCGTATCTGTCGAGATAAGCAAAGGTAGTTGGAATTAAATGGAGATTACTAATTTTTCTTCTAATTTATAGTTACAAGTATTCCACTAAACAGCTCAAACCCTCTAGGATTCAGTTATATTTTTTGTTTTTGTTAATATTCTCTCAATTGGATTTGGAAAAAAATATCTTCAATCAAATGACATAACGCCAAACGACCCTATTTTGAAAAAAACCTCTAAGTGAATTCTTACAACTTAGAACTTGGACGTATATTTGTTCCGCTAGAAAAAACATTAGTCCAAGTGTATAACCTAGGCCCAAAAAGTGTTTTAACGTTTCAAAGTTGAACGAGATTTGTGTTGTTATTCATCCATTTGTTTTATGGAATGAATGTCCGAAATACCTGGTTTGCTCATAATGACAGAATTTAATTGCACTATTTTCGAAAGTGGTGAATGTTATGATCAGGGTTATTATCTGACTGTTCGAAATGAAGCACATAGTCACAGACAAGTGTAACTGAAGACTGACGGTGACAAAAATGTATATTCGAGATAGGACGCGGAGGGCCCGTTGTTTCATAAACGCATTTAGAAGCAATAGAATAAACCTATCACACCATTGCAATTGAGGTTTGTCTAGAAATATCATTTGCTGTATGAATAGTAAATATTATTTGCTGTATGCATAGTAAATATTATACTTCATGGGATTGCCTTCAGTCTTACTAGTTGTTGACAAAGACTACATCAAATTCCTGAATGTCGTCCCTATAGTCGTCCCTTATAAGAATTATTGTTTGGTAATTTACATATCTTTTCAAAATCTAGTTACTACAGCATACAAACTGGAGATGCCTTCAGCAGTTGGGGCTTCCATTTTACGACTGCATAACAAAACATTATCGCGGAAAAATTTAAACTGAAATTTTGAAAAATACAACGGTTCAATACTAAATACTTCAACAAGTGCTCAAGCGGCCAACATAGGCTAGTGTTTCTAAGGTTTTGTTCGTAGTAGAGGTGACCCCCTGGTATATGGATGGCCCCTAGTTCCCGTCAATTTTTCAATCTGCTGTATTCAATCCAAACCGCATGATTTTTTGTACCGTGAACCGACATGTGATATGAGCAGAAAATTAAACAAAGGGGGACACTTCACAACACTTAATGACCTTCATTCACCAGTTAACAAATCCAACATGAAAATAGAAAACATGGAATGATGGAACAACTCCCTGCATTTAGATATAGAACGAACAGATGAAAGGACTTCTAAAAAATTGTAAACAAAATTAAATTAAAAACGGCCTGTTTTACGATGAGAGAAAATTAGAAACTACACCCTAGAGGCATTAAAAGGATATTAAAATATAGCTCATTCTGATCGAATTTACTTGCATCGTTAATCAAGCCTTCGTTTCTTTTTCTTTTCATTTATGTTGAATTCGTCAATATCAACTATGCTAAATATAAAACTAGGCTCAATTCAATCCAGTGCTTTGACTTACAAATATTTCAACGATGACGAATATAAATTCATCCTTGATCAACCAAAATGAGATACCTATATGTTGAATTTTCCTTATTTTCATTTTACGATCAACAATTTTTTTCAATAACAAAAAAGATTCAAAAAGGGTCCAACGAAAACGAATATTATAGAGGTGGTATGCTTATTTTTCGGCGCTTGCAAGGTGTAATAGATATAAAAAAACTTACCATAACCGAAGGAATTTTATGAACAAACAAACGAATTCTGGAATTTATACAATAGCTCGATTATGTAGAAAAAGTTGGAATTCGATAACAGCATGTTGATCTAAAAGCAAGGTTGAATATTTTTATGACGGCAAATGCAGGGATGCCATGTTTTCTTTTAGACATTTGATATGAAATCTTTATAATTGTTTGCAGTTTTTGGAAATGACTACAGGTTCATAAAATTTAGTAATTTCAACAGACCGGTGGTGAACGTGGCTTTGGCATTTCATTAAATGCTCACGAATAATTTTCCATACATGCAGCAATATTTAGCATCCTGGTTATATGGTCAGTTACATGGAGAATTTATAAAATATATCACCCATTGATCATTATTCACTTGCATACGAGTGAGAATTAACAACACATGTTCAAGTTTAATATTTAAAAAATACCTAGTCCTAGTTCCGTATGGATCATTTAATGGAAGGAATTTATTTAGATTAATATCAACATCAGCATAACTTCATATAGGGTATATGTCCCATACCTGAGCCATGCAGCGGTCGGTTACATTTTTCATTGTTACTCATAAAGCACTTGAGCTACAAAAGGCATTCAAATAGGCATTTGCTTGCATAGATAAGCTTAAACAGCCGCTTGTTATTTTAAACTACAACAAACTAAACAACTAACTTTATTAAGACGAAATCTTTCGAGGAATATGGAAATGTCGGCCTGTAAGCACCAAATTGGGTCTATTCATGGATGCAACTTCGTCCCATTCGAAAATTGTTTTTTTTTTGTTTGTAATAAATGCAATGATCGTACGATTTTTTCCCTGATTTTCTGATTTAAGGCAATTCCAGCTGTTTAAACTCTACCTAACACAAACAATTTCTTAACAAACTTAAATAAAACTGCTCAAAAGCACTTAAGTTATATTCACGTATAATGCATCAGCCATTCAATAATGAATACATTTTTATTCCCTCCCAAACACATTTTGTTCTTTTGCTTTGTGTTAACATGAGACATTTGGAAAACATACATTTGAATCTTATAAATTTCTTTTGTAAATTTTACCAGTTACAACATTTTTACTACGTTATTAATCTACGTCTAAGTCTATGGTTTTATAATTAAATCTTTGTTATTTTATCTATGAAAACAATTAATTTATAACGGTTGATTATTATTGTCTGTACATCTAGGCTGCATTACTCGGTTTATCGGTTCAATTTGGCCAATGTTAGATTATCCGAAGATTGTGGTGATACACGGTTCAGCTTAACCAGTTAAGTCATGATGTCTAAAAAGTTGAGGATATCAAAAGTTACGCGGAAGTGAACTATAAATTGATTAATGATATCTCAATTGCTTTAAAATTCATTGATCATCATGATAGCAACATGATTTTGTTGATTATAGCTGAATAAATGACATATTCGCAGGGGGTAAGTCACTCGACCACCTTGTGTTACCACCCTAACAAACACAACCCGCCACACTTCAAACACACTCGCCACCACTAGAGTCCCTAGAAAGAGTCACGACAAGAAGAGCATGCAACACTTATTTCGATGAGTTCTCATTTTGCGTGCATGTATAATTCAGATGCACAGAGAAGAATTTGATAGTAAATTTTACCATTATTGGGGGTTAGGATTACTATTGCAGCATAGTGATTTTGAACCGACTATGATCATGGTCAAAAAAACCATTAAAAATAGTTGAGCCAACATTTGCCATAATGTCGGAATAGTCCTTGTTACAAACTTAGAAAATTTTACAGTATTCGGTAACTTTTTACCGAACTTTCAACAGCTGAACAGTTCGGTAATCCGATTTAACGGATTTCGGTAAAATTTGACAAGCTCCGGTAATTTTTGTACCGGAATACTGTAAAATTTCACCGAAATCCGGTAAATCGAATTACCTGTTTTAGCTATTTATTACCTGAATTAGCTGTTGAAAGTTCGGTAAAAAATTACCGAATACTGTAAAATCTTCTAAGTGTGTACCATGATCATAGTCAAGAATGCCATGAACGTGGTGAATTTGTCATTTTCATGGTTATTGTAACCATTATATGCAATAGTCACCTTGACCATGACTTAATTGTCGGGATAACGATAGAATTTTTCTCAGAGTGGGATGCTCGATAGGTAGCTCCAAGGAGCTGGTGAGAATTCATTTTGCTTTAGCCAACATCTCTAACATCCAAACATCAAAAGATTCATTATTTGTAAACAATACTGCCACTCGTGCCCGTAGGAACAAACGTCAGACGGGCTTTATTCAAATAAGGCCCGTGATATGTTGCATACTGTCAAACACTAGTAACAAGGATAGGGTTGCCAGGCCCCTGGGTAGCTCCGATAGGTAGATTTGGTTTCACTCTTTGCGTGACTCTATATATAGGGACTCTAGCCACCACATGAAAGATAAATTCATATCTGGCACCACTTACACGAATCGATTGTTTGTTTTTTTCCCTCTCGCTTACACAAATGTAATTCAGACGATGAATATGTGAGCATGTATTAAACGTCTAAACCGTGCATGGTTGCCAATAAGTATAAATTCTCAATTGTAATTTGTGAAAACACAAAAACACCTTCTGCCACCCCAGAAACACATTCGTACACGATCAACACAAACACAACGTGGCAGAGTTACTCACCCCCTGGATACGTATGATGCGCCGCAATTCAATTGTACAGAACGAGAGTAAAATAATTTGGGTGGGTTAGTGGGTTATTCCGGTTTTCAGCTGCAACAATCTCCGCAACAATAATAACCAGAGTCGATAAAGAAGAGTCGCGCAAAGAGGCTTCTTTGTTTGGTTGTTCTTTTTCGTGCTTATCAACAACCGACTCCGCCAGCTTTAACTTAGCATGACTCCATCAGTTTTCATGTGTTGACTCGGTAATCGTTGGTTTTTATTTACATTTATCGTACGAGTGCTGAGATCTGAGCGTTCTGAGCAGCAAAGTGGAAAAGTTTGTTCCGTGTTTCCTGTTACACGCATAGGAGTGGGAAAAATGAGGTGCGCAGCTGTTTTCTGTAAAAATAAGCAAGCCAAAAAACACCGAATCAAACATTTGAGCTTTTTCCGCTTCCCGTGCGACCGGGAGCTGAGAGACAAATGGATTTCATTTTGCCGCTTGCCGTTGGATTCGGAATTGTCCGAAAATAGTCGTATTTGCAGTGTAAGTAATGATTTGGAAAATATTTAATGCGTAAAAATAATTGTGAATATTACAGTTGCATTTCAATTATGAAACGGATCTGTATATGGCGACTGACAATTTTCTGAGAAATAAAAAGCAATATCCCGTGCCATCGTTTCGGATCCAGCAATTGCATGTACAGCACTTACACTTTGACACTGGAGTGCAGTAAAGTAAGTGAAGTAAAGTGCAGCATATGTCACCCGCAGACCGCGACTATGGTGTTGTACTCGACGAAATGTCGATCGATCAGGGCCTCTCGTTCTGCAACAACAACAAAAAACTGTTTGGTTATACAACGACTCCTGGTCAACGCCAAAAAGCAACACATGGGTTGGTGGTGATGTTAGTTGGGGTGCACAATCGATGGAAACAGGTAGTGGCGTACCACTTCACCGGCAACACGATACCAGCAGAAGACCTTTGTTATCGATGTCATCCGCTGCGCCGAAGAAGTGGGATTAAAGGTTCACATTGTCACTACAGATTGTGGACAAAATATCGTCCGCATGTGGAATAACTTTGACATCAGACATTCAATGGATGAAGGGCTGAACAACAAGCCTCCGAGTCACCCGATCCGTACAAATGACAGACTTGAGATAATGCCTGACGCAACTCATGTTTTCAAAAGCACTGTCCAGGGATGGGTAAAACATAAAATTAAAAGGTTTTTTATTGCTTTGGAAAGGATCTTTCGTGATAATGTAAATAATTTTACACAGAACAATGACAATATTATTTCAAAGCTGACGACATTAATGAAATCAGTGCGAATTAACATTTTTGAAGAAGAATGCCACGATATCCGTAATCAAATAATTGATCTTTTTGTAACATTCCGCTTACGTATTAACAATCCTTGTAAAGCACGATCCATTATGCATTATAGTCGATCGATGGCAGTTTAAAATGTCCAGTGATATATCTTGTTAAGTTTTTAAAATACGACGAAATATAGTTTTATTAAGTTTCAAGCAAGTTTAAAACCAAAAATGTAATAAAGGTTTTATAAATAAAATAGTTTTGTATATTATTTCTGTATAATTTGTCCGAAATGTGAGGCCTAAACCAGTGTGAAGGGATAGTTGAAAGCTCATGAAACTGAAAAGGACATTTAATTTAAAGGAAATGCTACCATTGCTGTACCAAAATTTTCAATATTTTGAACCATGATTTAAAAGATTCTTTTTGCTATAAATAAATGCTTTAGAAGATTCTTTTTGCTATAAATATTTTTTTATGCTTTCACTGACTAGCATACTTATTCAGGCTTACCCGGATAAAAAAATACAATAGTTTACAAAATAAATCCAAAAAATTACCATAAGATCTATCTATGGACAATAAACTACAGTTGACGTTCGATAACTGCAAGCGGTTTAACCATAGACCAGTAGACCAGTAGGTCCCATACAAAAACGATATTTTTCTTGGCTCAGTCAGTACTAGCACATCGGTCCCAAGCTCGGTCCCAAGCTTAATAATGCGCCCCTGATAATGAACTCACATGAACACACTCTCAAATATTCTGTCAAAATAACACAGCAAATCAAAACAAAGGCGCAAATATGTACAGCAAGGTGCTGATTGATTGTTGGTTTAACTGCAATGCTTTTTAACTGCAAGACCGATAAGTGCAACAACTATGCAGTTATCGGTCAGCTATCTGTCAAAGGATGAACAGAACTCACTAGGAACTCATTAAAATGAACTTCCAGATGATTTCACTTCCTTTGCATTATTATTGACATATATCAGGCGATGCAGTTATCGAATGTCGTTTGATAACTGTAATGTAAACATGTTGCAGTTAACGAACGTCGACTGTCTTTTTTGTTACGTAAAAATTTCTGAATTGATTCCGGCTATAGAGTTTTTTTTTATTCTTTGTCGGGTATTTTCATCACTGCGACCATTTTTAGATCTATTGTGATAGACTATAGAGTTACAATGGAACAAACTGTTTTGGTTTTAATTTGCTCGCGAAAAAATAGTTATTTTTATTGTTGCTATTCATGACAATCCCCATTTTCTGTTGTAAAAGTCCAAATTACAATAGATTCTATTGTGGAAAACAATAAACGCTAGTGTGATTGTGATGTTACTGACAATAAAACTTATGGTTTTAACAATAAATTTTATGGTGTTGTAACAATAAATTCTTTTGTATTTTATTGAGATTTTTATTAATTAAATTTGACTTCATTCGCAACATTATTTTATTCTTCTCTTTTCCGTCATAATTATGGAAAAATATCATCGCGAGATAACAATACTCCTCACTGATCCAAACGTTTATGTTTGTTTTGTTCGATAGGTAGCATGTTTGTTTTGATTGATAGGTAGCATCGGTTTCACTCTTTGCGCGACTCTTCTTTATCGACTCTGATAATAACATGGTAATGATGCAATTATTGCGATCAGCAAATCATTTCTCGCGTAACCTGGCATCTCTGGAACTAATGTCATGACATTGGACGAAATCAATCACGTTCGTTCAGATCTACTCTTAATAGAGTAATTTTCACTCAGTATCGTTTTTCTATGCTAAATGTCAAAAACTGAGTAACTTGAAATAAGGAAACTGAGTAAATGCTACTCCCTGTACTGCACTCAATGCTAAAATAGTGGGAAACATATATGTTAGGTAAAGCCAGGGGGTGAGTAACTCTGCCACGTTGATCGTGTTGATCGTGTACGAATGTGTTTCTGGGGTGGCAGATTATATGGTTCTTATCTTAATAATAGTGAAGTATTTATAAGCCTATGGGTCTTAAATGGAAAAAAAAAATAACATAATATATAATAAATCTATAATAATATAGAATAGATTTATATAAATTATTAATTAATTATAAGCATAATTAATTATATAGACCCATAGGCTTATAATAGTCACTACCTTATAATAGTCACTACCCAACAAACATCGGTGTTGAATTAGAGCTTGTTCAAACAAATTTGGAGAAGCTATTCAGCTATTCTAGAAGAAACAGCTGAATAGCTTCTCCAAATTTGCTTGAAGAAGCTCTAATTCAACACCGATGTTTGTTGGGTAGATTCATAGTCTGGCGGATACAATGACGGGAGCCAATTTGAACTGTCACTTGGCGGAGCCAATCGAGCATATCTCGAGTAATTCATGCTAAGCGCCTTAAAGCCATTTGTAAACAACGACTTTCAATATCGATTTCTCTTGAATCTAAAATCACTCTCGTGAAATGAAAGCAGCATTTGGTAGAAGAAAGTTAGTTTTACCATATGGAGTAGCAGGATATGGTGGGATTCTCGTAATTCGTGAGAAATCAACGTTTAAAGTTATTGTTTACAAATGGCGTTTAGGCCTTTAACATAAATTACTCGAGATATTCTCGATTGGCTCCGCCAACTGACAATTGAAATTGGCTCCCGTCGTTGTATCCGCCAGACTATGAATCTAGTGACTATAGGCAGAAGGTGTTTTTGTGTTTTCACAAACTATAATCGAAAATTTGTGCTTATTGGCAACCATGCACGGTTTAGACGTTTAATACATGCTCACATATGCATCGTCTGAATTACATTTGTGTAAGCGAGAGGGAAACAAAAACAAACAATCGATTCGTGTAAGTGGTGCCAGATATGAATTTATCTCTCATGTGGTGGCGAGTGTGTTTGAAGTGTGGCGGATTGTGTTTTTAAGGGTGGTAACACAAGGTGGTCGAGTGACTTACCCCCTGGGTAAAGCAGAAGTCGTATGCCAAAAATAAACCCAAAAGGAGCGGGAGATAGTTTCTCTCCCATATACAAATAGACAGTACGTTAGAACTTTTAAAAAGCTATCGGTAGTATATGAGCACGATCAAGTGCACAAACTTTTACCAGTCAAGGTGGTGCATTCGATCATGCCTTGACCTACCCCGCATGGGGATGCTTGGTAAAAGTTTGTGTTCCTGTTTCGGAATACTACCTCACAATGCCCTCCGCTCAATTTCAAACTACTTCTATTCAAATTTCACAGCCTGCCGTGAGCTAACGGAACTATCAATACTTTCTCTTAACAACTTTGTTCCAGCAAAAAATTGCTGTCTACTCCTAGAGCCACATGGTGATGAGAAATTATTTCCTTCTCAAAAACATCATCATCATATATTTCATATTAATATAACTGTGCCTTCTAAGCAGTGCAGAGAAAGCTAGAGCTTTATCTTTCACCATGAAATTTGATGCGCATATGAATTATGACTACTGAACTAAAACTACCGTCAACGGTATTCAACTTAACATTTATGTTTTGCGGAACTTAATAAATGACCCTCGTTTGAAAATAGAAATTCCACATCTTTTTTGATTGCCACTGAAAAAGGAATTTTGTAATAAGAGTACATTATAAAAAAGGTTATTGTCAATTATGAGACACCAAGATAGCGTTTTGTCTCGATATAAAATAACGTATTTTCAACTTGTATTAAACCAGTCGAAGATACTTTCTTAATACGCAGGGGGTGAGTAACTCTGCCACGTTGTGTTTGTGTTGATCGTGTACGAATGTGTTTCTGGGGTGGCAGAAGGTGCCCATGTAACCACAAGCATTATATCATAACACTAATTCGACCGACTTTCAGCAACAGTAATACCATATCACATTTTTTCAACAGCTTCCATGCTATGTAGCATTACCTATACATTGAACATGTTATGATGCATTACTATATTTCTACGAACAGCTTAACGTTAAATACGCATTAAATGATCCATTAATGCATTGTCTCAATAAATGCTTCATTGCTAGCTAAAAAGTAGCATTGATGCAATATCATCTGGATGACGTTTTCCAATTTCACTTTGGAAATGAAAAACATATGCTCGAGTTGAGCTGCCTGTCAGATTCAGAATCGTCACCTTCATTCTCCTTAACCAGAAAGTTTGATTCTTAAAATTTCAGCAAAAAGTATGGATGCATTATGGGGAGCCGCGGGGTTTTCTGGTTGTTTATATTCAGAGGACGGAGCTGCTTTTTCAATCTTTATTCTCATATTTATCATTTTCATTGATGATCCAGTTTCAACCTGCACCGGGCATCAAAATTGTGTCGGCTTGTTGTGTGATGAACGGCGGTGGGTATGATTTCATTTGTAGCTCGTATCGGGTTGAGGTTTGCACTGATTAAAGGTTAGGGTATCGCAGTCTCAATGGCGTGTTTAGCAAGAAAAATCTAAAAATAGCTGCATGAAATATGTTTTTATAGAACGACAAAGAGGGTATGTTTGGGATGTGCTTCCTTAATATTATGCAGTTGTCTTATATAATTCCATTGCTTTTATGGCTAAGAGCGTTAACACAACCGGCATTCATCGATCAGTCGTGAGAAGCCTTGGTTCGAATCCCGATGTAGAAAACACATTTGAGCTTATTAAAAATATATCCCATCATTTTTACGCGCAGATGCCATAAATTAAAATAAAATAATATCCCCACATTAAAACGTAACAGAAAAATGAATTCATCTAGAAGAAAATTAAATATTTTTTCGATGTTTCTTTTTCCAAAATACCCCAAGCTCTATATATGCTTTTTAAAATGCAATAAAACATTTCAGTAGAAGCAGTAATTCAACTGCTTAAAAAGTAACTATGCCCTAAATATACTTATTTTCGGGCTTCAATAAAGCATGTGCGCTAGCTTTAATTTGACAGGAGTGGGGCCCTTTTCGACTTTAGTTCTACTTTAAGGACGCAAGTAAGATAAGATTGCTTTATGATGATGATATGTACTACCACCCATTGCAGCATAAGTCCGACAGCAGTGAGCTCTCCTCGCTGTTAGACTTGATCAAGCTTTAATAACCACTGATTATCCTAATCATGCCATTGTATGAAGGGCCAAAAAGGGGTTGGGTAGATCGATAGGCAACATCACTTATACGTATCCACAGGGATATAAAGAATCTCCTTCCAACAACAAGATTGGACAATTGGTCAAAAGAGCAAGCAATCTAACATGAGGATGCCCCAATGGGCGGGGAGAAGAGCCCGCCCTCTATTCACAAACTGTTAACAATGGGGAGTTGGCATTTCCACTCTCCCCATCCAGAGTGCTTCAATCGGGTGCCCTGATGGTCCCTCCCATTCCCATGAAATATTTATATAATAGTGTATGTATTTATGTAAATGAAAAATACTGTAATAACTCGGTATCTATTATTTATGATCTCCCTTTGGTGGATCCTGAAATGTAAGAAATGTTGTAAAGTGTTAAAGTGTAGAGTTCTGTGGTTTCACGCTTATGCAAGTTTTTGTTTGTTTTCAGCGATAGCAGCAATTTCCCAAAATCTTGATTTGAGGTATCCTAAAAAAGTTTGTTAAATTATACAAAAATAACATATATACATTTTAATTTACTGTTGCCATGGTCACTATTTGCTGCTTGATGTTGATTTTATAACAGCAATACGCTTTTATTTTTGCTGGCTATATAATTATTGCTCCTGTGTATGGGAGTTAAAGACAAATGGAAAAAACAATAAACAACAACAAAAACAACAAGAAATTTTTAAATCATCTAAGATGTAAAATCAATAAAACAATTTCATCAAATATAATAATATTGTGAGTTATGATACAGACACATCAGACACTATACGAATGGCAAACAGCTCAGATTTGGAAAAAGGTCCATTTGCAAACAAATTTAAAAATACATTAGGTAATAAGTGCAAAAGCCTACCATAGATTCCGTCGCAGCTTCTTTTGTTCAACTAGATACTTCTAGATCATAATGATAATTGGACATATAAGACATAATAATTTAAATTATATATAACCTATTAGGAGAAATTATTTAAAAAAAAAAATGTTAATATATAAATCCCAAAAACACCAGTAATGATAAAAATGATAATGATGGTGATAAAGAAGATTGATAATGGTTATGAATAAACAATGTCCTTTATGATAATATATACTCGAGGGATATTATAATATGAACTGAAAATTACATCTGTGCCGACTGCTGTTTTGTTGCAATTGTAGACAAACTTCCGCATCCATTATGAACCAGAAAATTTAGACAATGTATGACTGCCATGAGAAAAAAAAATTAATATTAAATGTTAAATTATTTTTTAATACCTGATGACCTGGTAGACCTGAAAGATATGATAATGGAAAATTATGACATGATTTACCGGTCGCACCCCCTCACTTCGCTATTGTCAGATTGACAACATTGCCCAGGCTACGCCAACCAGCGTCTCCATGTTTCAGCTGGCAGTCTGTTGTGATCATATGACTCGTGGAGGCGTGAGGTAGGAACTTGTGAGGACCAGAGGTCGGTCGCACCCTCCTGCCAAGTTGTCAACTCACCATTTGTAGCCCACAAGTAAGATAAGATTGCTTTATACCAAAAACTTATATCGTAATATAATGCATAATTGATGTATCTATATAGAGCTTCATGGTTACTTGGGTGTTTTTGTGTTTTCACAAACTATAATCGAAAATTTGTGCTTATTGGCAACCATGCACGGTTTAGACGTTTAATACATGCTCACATGTGCATCGTCTGAATTACATTTGTGTAAGCGAGAGGGGAACAAAAACAAACAATCGATTCGTGTAAGTGGTGCCAGATATGAATTTATCTTTCATGTGGTGGCGAGTGTGTTTGAAGTGTGGCGGATTGTGTTTTTAAGGGTGGTAACACAAGGTGTTCGAGTTACTTACCCCCTGTTAATACATCAATCAGTCATAAAATTAAGTTACTATTACTTGTATCGTTACTTTTCAATTACCAAAAAAGCGTAAAAAATCAAATCTCATAAAACAAGTTATTGTAGTATAAGAAGTATCGTGTAACAACATAATAACAAATCAGCATGTAATAATAAGGTTGCAAAACACAACTCAATAACTTAAAATTTATATGTAAGAAAACAATGTTATCTCTAAGTTGAAGATACGTTATTTTATATCGAGACAAAACGCTATCTTGGTGTCTCAGAATTTTTTTTTTATAAATCATTTAGATGTACAGGCTCAATCAAATTAACTTTACAGAGCCAAGATTTCAGATTTATATACATCAATTATCTCAAAACTAACGTTAAGGGGATAGAACCTATTACTCGCGGCCGTCTCGAGGTTAATAGGAATAACAATTTAACGGATGGGATGATGGGTGGGAATTTGAAGTATGGTTTACGTAACACATTTATTCTAAATTCTAAATTGTCAAAAAACTTAAGACTATACAACTTTTGGCTTCTTTTGACTTTGACTCAGGGGGTGAGTAACTCTGCCACGTTGTGTTTGTGTTGATCGTGTACGAATGTGTTTCTGGGGTGGCAGAAGGTGTTTTTGTGTTTTCACAAACTATAATCGAAAAATTGTGCTTATTGGCAACCATGCACGGTTTAGACGTTTAATACATGCTCACATATGCATCGTCTGAATTACATTTGTGTAAGCGAGAGGGAAACAAAAACAAACAATCGATTCGTGTAAGTGGTGCCAGATATGAATTTATCTTTCATGTGGTGGCGAGTGTGTTTGAAGTGTGGCGGATTGAGATTTTAAGGATGGTAACACAAGGTGGTCGAGTGACTTACCCTCTGCTGGAACTACAATGGTCCGTTAGGGTCCAAATTCAGCATGAGTGCTCATAAGGATTGCAGAGGCACTTATGCCGAAGTTGAGTTGTAGCGTAAACCACGACTGAGTAAACTTAAGTAAAGCACGAATGCTCAAATTGCCATGTTTGGAGTAATAGTTACAGGAAACTTACTCCTAAACTATCTGGTTATGCAGCGGAAAGGAGAATAAAGTTGAATAAAAGCTGTTCCTACATTTGTAATACCTGCTATTGCAGACTTTGTCGCTTTATCAAGAAAGAAAACGAGCCAGCAACTCCAATTGCAGTGAATCTAGAATGTGAAAACCAAGAACTCACCGTTTCTGAATATTTATATATACATATTATATTCTGATCTGCATACATAGATTTACTAACAATTTGCAGAGGGCTTGGTGACTATTTATCAGGTACATTTATGTTAATTCTATTCTATTTACATTAAATCAAGTGGAAACTGATGAAAAGGTTACGGAACTACCGTAAACTACGAAAATGACGAAGTTCAACCATGGATCGTTTGAATTGGAGACGACCTGTATACAACAGAGAACAAACAGACCTTCGTCTGGAAAGTTATGGTAAGTTTTCGAAAAAAAAAACAGTCACTATTACTGCATTCATGAATTGTGATATATCAATGAAGTTTAAGTATTAGGCAGCAAATATTATATTTACTGGAATTGAAATCATTATTTTCTTATAACTAAATTATCAGTTATTTCTTTCAAGGCGCCAACATTCAAACGCTGCAATTAAATGGAAAATTAACTCTTCTGAAAAAGATTATGATACAGAAAACATACTGAGGTTAGGTCAGTAACGAAGGCTAGGAGAGACCGTTTCGGAGGTCTGCAATATCTTTTGCCAGATTCCTGACAGCAGAGGTTAGGAAAACAATCCAGTGTGCTGTTACAAGGCTTAGGGTGAATATCAAAAATTACAGGTGGAGGTGACGTACACTGCAAGTATTGTGATATGGCTTCAATTGCTGTAAGAAAAAGATGTTTAAAAAAAAATTATGTCGATCATATTGATACCGATTGAAGTATGATTAATCTTACGATAAGCAAGTTGTCTGGCGGCAGGATTTACAGATTCCTCAAATATGGGCTGTGATGTTCTGCAATATTTGTTTTCACCATCGGGGCAGCATACACGAGGCCAACAATCGTTGTCTGTTTGACACGTTTTAATATCCCAAAATGTTTCTGTTAATGGTTGATCTGGACAACGTCTTGGTATTCCAAAAATAGCTGAAAATATTATATTTTATACTCAGACTAACAAAGGCTAAAAAAAGGTTTGTTGATTTATTATTGAGACACTGTGTCATTAGTTGGAAATAGAAATGCTAAAACGTGAAATCGATTTTAACCCTGTTGTGTATCGAGTGCATATGTATAAGTTAACCATAGCGTCACGACACTGTATTTGTACGGTGTAGTAATATTTAATTCATTAAGTGATAAGAGTATAAAATTGCATCCTGGAAGCTGAAGGAGCTTCATGGGACGCATACCTATCAGTTGAAACAAGCGCTTGTCGACAAAGTAGCGTCGAATACGTGGCTGGTGCGAGGTGGTCTTTTCTCAGAGACTGGAGGCTTCATGGTAGACCCGGTTCTGGAAAATAGTTGCATAAAGCTGTACGGGAATCGCGAGCATCTAACATCTGTGCTAATCGCCTTGACGTTGTGATCCTTAAGATTACGAAGTATCACGATTTGGCGGATGGGTTGAGGCAGGCGTGGCATTATAGTTCCGGTAATAATCTCGGTGACCTGAATTGTTCTCCGCATCTTTATACGTTCTCTTGAAGAGATGGAGCTTCGAAAGAAACTCAGAAATCACTGATTCTTGGAACCTGTAACACCGACAAACCGACATGAAACTCAATCTTCACTATTGATCAAGAATCCATAACGACCGATTCAAATGTGCAGCGATCCCATCTGTCAAAACCCATAGAATCATTTGATCTAGATCAAATAAATGTGCCCAGAATAGCTCAGACATGAACCAGCTCATCGAGTTCCGAAGCGTGTTCGTGGCTTCAAAAAACGATCTCAGCGAACACGAAGATAGATGTCACTAATATGATTTGAACAGAAATATTAAGACATTTTCTATTGTCATTCATGTCGGTTTGTCGGTGCCTGTAACCCCAAATGCAGTGTAGGAAATGGGGGGATACTCCCTTGACTGGCAAAAGAATGTGCGACCGATCGAGAAATTATCTCCTGCCATTGGATTTATTTTTGGCATGCACCGACTCTTTCACACATACTATTCCTCTCGTCATACCTTACTTATAGACTGTCCGCTCACGAACACTTGAGT
>JASCZW010001406.1:0-49783 GCA_034211315.2 Aedes japonicus | reverse complement strand
AAAACATCTCATGGTTGTCCAAATTTTGCACTTTTTTGCTAAAACTTGTCTCAAAATCGAGACAAGTTTGCCCTTATTCATTGAGGCAAAGGGGCAATCTCACAAACATTAAATATAAATAAAAATAAATTGAAACAAGCATTAAAATTCTATAAATTATATAAATTAAATCAGAAATGAGGCTACGCATAGCGAAGCATAGCAAGGAGCGTCTGAGTGCCCAAAGGAAGGAAGGGAGTGGTTTTAAAAGTGGTCCATTGGACAGTAAAATGGCCAGGAAAGTGATGCAACAGTTCAACAATCGTCCCAACACGTCAATTCGAGATCTCGCTTAAAGTCCAAGATCTTATAAATCTTATATTTCACTATTACATTTAAAAAAATCACCTTCTTACTACACGGAAACAAAACCGTTTCAGTTTTCATGAATAAAAATACATGAAATGACCTCTCATCTTGTTATATGAACTCATGGTTTCCTTATTAAAATTACAAATGCAAGTCATGAATTTGGGAAGCCTTGTTTTGCCTCTAATCAAAAGTTGAGTGATCAGCTTCATTTGCCAAAAATTATTCTCAAGAATAACTATGGCGTAGTAAGTACATCCACCAAGTACTATCATCACTGATCTACATTCCCACACTAGGTTCGAATCCTAACGGTGAATTTTTTTTTTTACATTTAGAGTCGATTTTCCAGATTCATGAACAAACTTTTCAGTATCAGGAATTCAGCTCATGGGTTTTACCGATTTATTCATGATTTCACTGCGGAGGGAAAATAGTTCATGATATCATGAATACTGTTCATGGTATATATTCAAAATACGAAAACACAACATAAAGGGTGTATTCGATAAAAATGGCACACACATTTATACTCATCAAAATTAAACTGATTATCGGATTTTCTTGAAATTTTCAGGGAATGAAGAACTACTAATGAGTTTTGATTTACAACATTTGTTTTATTCAATTTCGTCTCCCATCCCGAATGCCCGCACCTTCCTTTTCACTCCATCCATCAAATTTTGTACAACCGATTTTCCCAGTGTTTTTGTTGTTTTTACCCAAATTTTCTTCAATTCTAGCTCTGTTTTTATAGTTTTGGGATGTTTGCGAAGTTCCGTTTTCATAATTGCCCAGAATTTCTCAATTGGACGAAGTTCCGGTGAATTTGGTGGGTTCATATCCTTTGGCACAAAAATTGACTCCGTCGGCTCCGTGGCTAGATCAGGCCAAAACAGAGTTGATCCTTGTGCTTCTTAATGAATGGCAAGAGACGCTTCTTAAGGCACTCTTCCGTGTAAATCGCACCGTTTATTGTTCCGGAAGTGATGAAGGGAGCACTTATTTCACCACATCCGCCAATCGCCTGCCAGATTAGAAACTTCTTTGCAAATTTCGATAGTTTCTTCTTTACTATAGGTTTTATAGGTTTTTTCTTTTTATGGGTTTTTTACTCATACGATTCAAAAGTTACAGAAGATTTTCTGTGTGCCATTTTTTATCGAATACACCCTTTATTCATGAAATCATTACCTGGTTTTGTCGTTCATGAAGAACACATTATTTCCCGTGTACCTTTGGAAAAGTCTGAAAGCATTATTTGGTCAATGTAAAATTACAGAGACAGACGTTCATCTTCGATCTGCCGCTTGTGTAAAAAAGGTATATGGACATCAATGTCTGTTCTCTGTGGTAAAATTATTAATTCTTTTGAGGTGAAATAACCGATGTTTTGAGATTTATAATACCCTACTATCCATAAAACATGAAATTGTTTAAAAAACAAAGTTGATCTATTTTTGCTGGTTCTATTCGGCTTCCATTGATCTAAATCAAGTATAAAGTTAGTCTGAAAACAAACTACCGGTGAAGATGCCCTAAATATCGATAGTCGTGAATATTTGTAGAAGAAATAAGTCAATAACTCTATTCATTATGTCTCTTATAAGATTTACAATCGCCTTTTTTCATTTGGTTAATATCAACAATGGGTCAAAAGTATAGAGAACACTATCTTTACACCATCGATTACCTCCATTCCAAGAACCATATGATGTTCCACTAGCAAATTTGTTGCAAGCCATACGTTCTAGGGAACTAATTTTGACGCATCTCTGCATGCCAGTTGTTTGGTTCCTCGCCACCCATTTTCCCTTCCTTCCAGTCTCAATGCGATGATAATTAAGCATTAATTACAACGCCACACATTCTAGTTGCCGCTCGTTGGTCCGCCTGTGGCGATGCAAACAAATTAAGTTAACAAATGACACATCCGCACGGAACGCAGTTTCTCCGAACGAAAAACGACTACAGGCTTCTAACTGAAAGAGATGCTCGCCTCGTCTCGTTCGTCCGCTCGTTCGTCTGTTTTGCTCCATCATTAGCGCTGTGTGTTATTTAGAGGAGTTGCGATGATAATGTCTTCTCTGCGTTGTAAATGATTCAGAAGAGACGCTAATTGCCTCTGCTTAAGCATCTGGCTGCGTGCTTACGTGTGGTCGATTGATGTTTGTTTTCCTTCTTTGTTACGGTCAGGAAAATCAATTAGCGAATGCGTGTGAAAATACTCACTCGTTGGAGAATTCGGTCGAATTTTTCACCATTTCGATCAGATCTTAATGCCTTGTTGAAAATTCAGAAAAAAACTGACAGGAGGAAAACAAACCACAAAAGAATATGTTCACTTTCCCAGCTTTCACAGTTTGCTTTGACGACGAAAAACCACAATCGCTTCAAACCCATATCGGTTTACACATCCAGGCTGTGACAATGACTGCTGCTGCTGCTGCTGCTATGATATGCCATTTGTCATGCATAGGCTACTTGATGCACAAACATGCATTGCATATATTTGGGTAGGAAGAGGCTGAAAGAGAGCTGCTATGAGCGAACGTGTTATCGTTTCACGCCTGAGCTACAAATTGCATTCTCGCTTTATTTTGCCGTCCATCATGGGAAGACAGAGACGATTGGATTTTTTCCACCCCATCTGTGCGGGGTTTGAGCTTCGGGCTTGGAAGGGAAATCCAGCCGGAACTGTTCCTGTGACGAAAGCGGACGGCGAAGGTGGTGCAAGATTGCAGTCAGTCAGCGGGTGCACTTCAACTTTGCATCGTCGAATGCGGGTTTCGTATAGATGAAAGCTCGATGCTCTTACTTACACTGCATGGAGCTGGAAAATCGTTTAATGTCACTCGTTGCGGATCGAGAAAAACGGATGTGTGCAGTTTTTTTCATTCTGCACTTGAAGCATGCTAATCAGCGGGATAAGGATCTCTTCAAGTGAAGGGCTGTTAGTTTTTCATCGGCGCGTGTAAAACTTGCTTTTTTCATTTGAGGGATTATTTTGAAGTTGTAAGCTTTGCCTTGCGTTCGTATCGTCAATGATAGGACGAAGTGGTGAAATCTTACTCCCGGAAAAGTCACAAGAAACATAGTTTTATGGCTGTTTTCTGGAATTTCTATCCTAGTTTAAGATTTATAAGGTCGTACAAACTCCCCATGGATAACAGAAAAACCTGGTGTTTATCTTTACATATATGAAATCTGCGCAACAGTGATGCCATATATGATAAACTTTTAGTCAACTGCGTCATGATGGTATCGAAAATAAACTGGCAACGCTTATGTTGCGCTTACACATACACGCGTAAGACTATCGGCCTGAGCCTTCATTAATTCGACTCGCTCATCTGTCAACAACTGATCAGCTTCTGAAGTTTTGATAAACTATGACCGTTTTGGAGATGCTTCGAATCGAAATAAATGTTAAAATTTCAGGATGCCTCGATGATCAAAATAGCGAAACGTTTCAACAAGTTCTACGAGGACTATTCGTTCGATGAGCTGTCAAAAAGAGGGTCCAGCTGACCCAAAATTGAATTGGACGGTAGTCAACCTCATCCTTTGGAACAGATCGATGTCGATTCGTGATTTGGCCAAAAAGACTAGTATCACCGTCGAAGTGGTGCAAAGAATCAAGAAGTGCAGCAACCTGAAGACTTATAAAGGGCGAACACGAAATTATTGCGACACCGAAAATGTCATGCCAATTTTCTTATAATGTTGAGAATCAAACCAAAATTTTAGGGTAGTTTTATACATATATTTACTTCAAAAATCAAAAGAAAGGTAATCGATGGAGCCTTGAGTGTAAAATTGAACGCATTTTCGCTTGATGCCCTCCATCAAAGTCTTTACAGTGTCATCCGGTACCAGTTTCTCAGTTTTTTTCCATTTTCTTAACATGTCCTTCTCGTCCTTGACTGTCTTCTTGCTCTTCCGAAGTTCCCGCTTCATCATTGCCCAGTACTGCTCCACCGGGCGCAGCTCCGGACAGTTTGGCGGATTCATGTCCTTTGGAACAAAATGGACAGAATTGGCCTCATACCACTCCAGGACACTTTTAGAATAGTGGCATGATGCCAAATCTGGCCAAAATAGCGGAGCTTCGTCGTGTTGCTGCAAGAACGGCAAAAGGCGCTTCTCGAGGCACTCAGATTTGTAGATCTCGCCATTTACTGTGCCCTTTGTCACGAAAGGCTCACTCCTCAGTCCGCAAGAGCAGATGGCCTGCCAAATGAGATATTTGGAGGTGAACTTTGACATTTTCTTCTTCTTAAATTTGTCGTCCACATAGAACTTGCTCTTGCCCGTGAAAAACTCCAACCCCGGAATTTGCTTAAAATCGGCTTTTATATACGTTTCGTCGTCCATCACACAGCAGCCATATTTTGTGAGCATCTTCTCGTAGAGCTTCCGTGCACGAGTTTTAGCCGTCGATTGTTGCCGCTCATCGCGGTTTGGGAAGTTCTGTACCTTGTATGTATGTAATCCAGCTCTCTTATTTGCATTCTGGACGTAGCTCTGCGACATGCCGATCTTTTTAGCCAAATCACGGCTTCAGACTTTGGGATTTGCTTTAATCATCCGCTTCACCTTTCCCTCCGTCTTTTTGTTCTCCGGTCCCGGTTTTCTTCCAGCTCCTTTGCCGTGGTCCAACGTCAACCGCTCCTGGAATCGCTTCAACACTCTGGAGACGGTTGAATGGTGAATGTTCAACATTTTTCCCAACTGCCGGTGCGACAGGTCAGGAAATTCCAGGTGTTTGGAAAGAATTTGTTCTCTCGGCTCGCGTTGGTTCACCTCCATTTTCGTTGAATCGGAAAACATGACTTCGAGTTTGATAGCATGTAAACAATACACATCAATGAGAAAGTGTGCAAAATTTGGTTGATTTTTAGCCAATGGTAAAAAAGTTATGCCCTGTTGAATGTGTCGCAATAATTTCGTGTTCGCCCTTTAAGAAGCAGAAAATTGCAAAACAAAGTGCTGAGAAAAAATCTAGGGTGAAACCCAGAGACAGAAAGTGCCGACTTTTACAATGCCTGCGTTTTGATCGATGATGAAACATATGTGAAACATGACTTCAGAACTCTTCCAGGAGCGCAATTTCACTCCAAGGTCATCGATGAAGATGTGGGACTCTTTTTTTCAATCGACTCGTTTATTTGTTAGGCTCAAGCGCGTGTAACTCTTTGCGGAGCCGATATTCAATATTGTAATTAACAATGTTTTATTTTTCGATTTTAGTAATAGGGGGGTGCCAATTACTCGTGGCTAGCTCGAGGTTAATGGGTCACATTATCGTTTGGAAGGGGCTAGGCAGGTAACTTATTTCAGGTATCAGTTGCTGCTCATGGTTGTGACATCTACCAAATCTTCGGACCCTGTAGTCCCTTTCAGGAACTAAGCAGCAGATGGGTGACCACAGCTTGCTGGGCAGGTACAAGTAGCACGGAAACAAAAGGATAATATAACTGGGACACGATAGAAGGAATTTACTAGAGTGGAAGTTACACTGTTAGATTAGACAAACAAAAGAACTCGTAAATCGCTTGCAAGCAGGGAAGTTCAAGCATTCATATAGCATCTCTTACCTCGCGGAAGGGTTGTCTACCTCGGGCAACTAGGGTATCAAATTGTCGTGCTCTGGAGGTATCACTATCCGGGCAATGCCAAACTGCGTGAGCGATGTCGTCATAACCGGTTCCGCACCTACATATATTGCTATCGACGAGGTTTATTCTGTAGAGATGTGCGTCTAGCGAGTAGTGGTTGGACGTATGTCTTGGCTTCACACGAATGAAACCTCGACTTATATCCAGACCTTTGACCACGAGCTCGACGAAACATTTGGAATAATAGAATGTAACCACCGCCCAAGAGTAAAGAGAACACATGTGAGCATCTCCGAAAAGTCGTTCGAGGTTTGCAGAAAAGGTCAGCCAATTATTCCAAAATCACAGAACAAGAGATTCAAGACAATGCAGTAGATTTCTGTTGAGAAAGATATCAATCTTCCCAATTGTCCACCGCTTCGTCCAATTGAACGCTACTGGGCTATCGTCAAGCGCAAATTTAAGAAGAGTGCTAAGCAGTGCAAGACCATGGAAGAGTTATTAAAGAATTAGTCTGTGGCTGCCAGGAAATGCGACAAAACTACCGTTGAAAACCTCATGAGTGGAGTCAAATTCAAAATCATAGAATTTTTTTTGAAAATGAAGTCCCATTCATTCATATTTGTTTTGGTTCAATTAGGAGAGCGAGACTTGAATGAAATAATACATTTGTTTTTTTTAATATCATGCTATGAGAAAAAAAAAAATGTGTTGCCAGTTTGTTTTCGATACAGTCTTTATGTTATGAGGAGGACCAAAAATTAATTTAAATCGAATTATCAGAGAACATTAGACGTTCGCATACTTCTTGGTTACTTATGTTAACTATTCAAGATAACAGGAATATTATGATAACTTATTTATGCACTGATTGGTCTTACAACTCCACATACAGGAAAAAATTTATTAAAATAATGCCTTCATCAACATCAAAATTAAATAGTTATGTCTTATTGTACTTAGAAAATCAATAAGTAATGCCTTTTATTGAACATGTTAAACATTTGTAAATTATATATAACTAAATATATTTGTACTGATTCAAAACGCTTGGCAAACGACACCACAAAGGTACTTCCTTTGATCTGGTTTGTTCGAGTGTTTTTAAGAAACTATAACAAAAAATCAAGCGAAAAAAAATTTATAAATTTCTTTAAGATTTAGAAATCCAGCAAATAGCGTGTTCAAGAAACCATACCAACTGTAGTAGTTATCTTCATTATGATAACTGACTTGTATTACGGGTCAGGATTTTCAATCACTTCAAAAGAGTTACCATACTGAAAATGTATTTTCTTACATTAAATTTCACTCGTTTTGATTTTGAACATGGCATAAATGTTTCGTATATTGTATGAAACATTCATATTGCTTTTTGTGTTGTGAAATGCTTTCAATACACCTCTTTGTATATTTCCCAAAATTAATTTCATTTAGACCAGCCAATCGCTGCTTCTCTTTTAACGTACTCATGTATGATGGTGTTGCTTCTAGGATAGGTGGGAATTATTTATTCATCCCAAAATAAAATTTAATCGCTATCGAGAGCTATAACTTCGTACTCATTGATCAAGTATTTCCTCACGAGTCACACTGGTCTAGTGAGATATTTTTATGTTGGGATAAATAAAACATTCCCGCCTATCCCCCCAGCAACGCCATCATGCATGAGTACGATAAAAGAGAAACAGCGATTGGCTGGTCTTCACGAAATCCATTTCTTGCAATTTACAAAAAGGTGCAATGAAAGCATTTCAGCAGATAAAAAGCAATATGAATGTATCATACAATATACTAACCAATTGTTTTATATACAAACTCTATGTTTACGAAACGAGTGAAAGCTAATTTACGAGAATAAATTTCAGGTGTCGTCTAGGCCCTGTGGATCAAAGTAGAGAAAGGAGTATTCCACCCTGCGCTCCTGGGCAAGCACAATGCTAATTTTGAAAATGCGTTGCTTGATGCCGTACTTAATTTCGGTGCTGTTTCGTTAGCCATGGGCATCCAAAGCCTTGGATGCACAACCATAGCATTAAGTCCTCCCAATGTAGCACCTGTAGGATGCTGCCTCAGATCGTCGTAAAGATGTCAGCAGCTTGTTCGTTACTTGGCACGTAGTGAATCTTGAAGCTTCCATTTTGCAGTTTCTCACGAAGGAAATTGTAGCGTATGTCCACATGCTTCATCCGTTTGTGATCGCGAGGCTTCTCAGCAATACGGATGCAGGATTCACTTGAACTCCAAGCTCCTCCAGAAGATTTTTAAGCCAGATCGCTTCACAGAAAGCTTGACTGAGTGAAACGTATTCGGCCTCTGTTGAAGACAGCGCTACAGTATTCTGCTTCCGGGTCATCCATGATACGGTTCCACCATAGACTTGGAACATGTTGCCCGATATTGATCGACGATCTTCCACGTTGTTTCCCCAGTCACCATCAGCGTAACCAAGCAAGGGCGTTGTTCCATCGCGTCGTCGATATACTATGCCGTAGTTCAAGCTGCTCTTCAAATACCGGAGAACTCGCTTGAAATCTGCTGAAGAAGTTGACGGCTGCACTTATGTCCGGCCTTGATGTTGACGCCAGATACGTCAGGCAACCAATAAGCTCCCGGTAGGGTTGCGTTGTCACCGCTTCTTCCTTACTCCGTTCTAACTTCATGTTTGGATCCAATGGAGTCGACACCGAGTTGCAGTTCGTCATTCCAAATCATCGTAGCAGATCCGAGACGTATTTCGGTTGGCTGATCTTCATCGTCCCCTTACAGTGCTCCTGTTCCACCTTGAGGCCCAGAAAATGCTTCAGCTCGCCCATGTCCGTCATTTCAAATCGTTTGCGCAACTTCGTATTGACTTCAGCCACCAACTCTAGATGGCTAGACACCAGGATAATGTCATCTACATACAGCAGCTGGTAAATGACAACGTTCCCGATTCTCTTCCAGTACAAGCAGCTGTCCAGATCTGACCGTTTAAAGCCAAGCGTTAGGACAACAAAGTTGAACTCGTCGTTCCAGCTTCGTGGTGCTTGCTTCAGGCCGTACAGCGACTTCCTGAGACGGCAGACGAGATTTGGATCACTCTAACACACTAATACGCCGTATGAATAGGCAGAGGTTAGTGGTAACACGTCTTTATTCAGTAAAGGTTTGAGTGGAAGTGAAGTAAGAACTAGAGCCTAATTGGCAAGGCTAACTCGATACTTGTTATTTAATGTTGGGGTCGGTTGCTACCCAACAATCGCAACTCTGTTAACTGCCAAAAACCGACGGGAGGTGGTGTCCTCTTGGCAGTCAGCAGGAGCAGCTGTTCATCGCTTGCCTTGGTAGGTGTTGATTTGGCCGACCGTACATTGTTTACATGTATAGTATATTTACCTCCGAACCGGGTACGTGTCATTGCATTGATTCCATCCAAGCTATCTTGGAAAGTGCAGCACCAATTGATGAGGTCATCTTTTTTGGCGACTATAATCTGCCAGGTATTTTGTGGTAACCGTCCCATAGTGGTTTTTTCCTTTATCCGGAACCTGGATGTTAATTATCTTCGTTTCCGGTTAGAGTTAGCGTTTTCAATCAAAATCGTATTGATGTTGTTATGATCATCCCACTTCACTTTACTCAATTTTTGAGTACAATTGTATGCTATCTCTTATTCTCTCACGGAAATGTTACTCAATTTTCGTTAAAAAGTGGATCAACTCAAAAATTGAGTAGAGTTAAGCGGGAGTGTAAGTTTCTATGAATACCGATTCACATCTCTTATTCTTTTTTATGCACTGTAACCGACCAGTACCCATTAATGGGTAAAATATCACCCATTCCGAACTTAAGTGGGTTAACTCAGGCCTATGACAAGGACCACTTTTTCACGTAGACAACATCTCAGCAAGCTCAGCTGTCAAAATAATGTCAACATTGTAAGTTGTGTTTGTTAAGCTCGTTTACGTTTTGTCTGTTGTTGCTCGTTTTAGTTGTGCACGTCATACAAAGTAGAAAGACCGCTTTCTATGGTGTTTTACATAAAAAAAAACAACCAAAACAAATGATTAGACTTCTATTTGACAGCTGACAGCGGGCCCAAATCAATTTGGGCCCAGGACATCCTGTCTACTGTCAATCACTGCTATTGATATAGACTTGTCAATGGCCTGGGTTAACTCCTTTAATGGGTAAAACGATTTTACTCATTAATGGGTGAAGAGCCTGTACTTCAAGCTATCGGGTAGTTTTTAGCCATTTTTCAAAATATGTGTTATTTAGGGAATAGGTATAAAATACCCATTTTACAAACCGTTTGTTATCGAAGAACTGAGTGCGAAATACCCATTTTTTCAAAATGTTTGTTATTTGCGAAATTTTTCGTGATATGATTTTAGTTGTGATATTGGATAATCAGCAATAGCATGAATATAATAAATCGCAATAACTGTATTTGTATATTTGTTCTTAACGACAAGCTTTTAGCCTCAGGCCTTTTACCTCTCAAGTATGTCAAGTTTCGATAGGGGGTTTTCACATCGACAAATATTCCGGCGACGTTCAAGTGGTCCATTGAAGCAGTCATCACATCGATGTGATCCAGAGAGATTCCTACATCGCTCAAACAATTCCTGAAGGCTTCCGTGGAATAAATCTGATATGATTTATATAATATTGACGTCAACTTGATCAAAGCTTCAATTCTACGCTCTGGAAGTGACACATACTCGGAAGTACGATGCTACCGATGAAATTGATGCATTTTATATTATTATATTAAATAATTAACGTACCCCTCAGATTTGGGAAGCTTTCGCTAGCCTTCAGTTTTTCCATATTTTACGCGTTGTTGTGGACTGGATTCCGACGTGAACTTTTTTTATTCTTCGAACAGCGCACTTTCAACAATACAAAGCAAGCCAGAAAAAGGCTTACATATTTTTTACCCATTCACGGGTAGAAAAATACTCATTTTTTGTTTCTCTTTGAAAATAAGTATGCATAATATTGATCTCTTTGGGTAGTTAGTATGCATAAAATTGATTTTAAAATTACAAATCTAATGACAGCTTCATATACTATCAAAAAATGGGTACATTTTTACCCATTAATGGATACTGGCCGGTTACAGTGTGGATGAATCCAGGTTGAAAAAAAAAGCTGAAAAAATAAAACTGAACAACATTCAACAGTTAACACATATATCTGCGGAAACAACACTTATTAACCTCACGGGACACATTAGAATTAAACACGTTATAATAGCTATTGAAAACACGACACATGCTTAGCACAGGTTCGTGTTTGTCACCAACGAAACACGGTTTGGCCACCATACGCCTCCCTTCCAACAATTCCAGGTTGATTTCGCAAAGCAAAGCGTATAAACCCTCGTTGAACGGCTTCGATCCTCTGGACTGCATTTTGGTAGAATGGGGACCAAACGACAGCACAGTACTCCAAAAATGGACGAACTGAAGAGCAGTACAGTGCCTGTAGACAATAATCATCTTAGAAGTTTTTGCGAAGTGGAAGGTGAATCCTAGCTGTGATGCGGCTTTAGAAACAATATAAGCAATGTGGTTCTCGAATGACAGTTTGGTGTCTAGCATTACTCCCAGATCCTTGACTGTTGTTTCACGTTTCAAGCGCGTTCCTCGAAGGATGTAGTCGTGGAGATATATTGCACGGTTTCGACCAAAGGAGATAATCGAGCATTTGGATACATTTAAGGACATTCTGTTGATCCGGCACCAGTCGTCGAACACTTATAGCTCCTGCTGATGAAAGTAGGCGTCTTCTGGACATTTTATGACGTAGTACAGTTTTAGGTCGTCCGCGTAGGATAATTTCAGGCATCTGAGGACCAAGTTCACGTCGTTCATATAGAACAGGAAAAGGAATGGGCCAAGGTAGCTGCCTTGTGGAACGCCGGATGATACTGAAAAGCTGTACGAGGCATAATCTGAAATCTTCACAGACATAGTTCTACCATCCAGGCATAAGCGGAGCCAGTTCAACAATTGATTGTGAACCCCCTTTTTGTTGTATTTGTAAATAGCAATCTGGTGGTTCATTTTATCAAAAGCCGTAGAGAGATCTGTTTTTTTGGCGTCTACTTGATGCCGCTTTCCATTTCGCGGATGACGAACAACGTAAATACGGTAAGGTTGGTCGCCGTCGACCGCTTGGGCATAAAACCGTGTTCGTCGGGAGGAATAGTCTGTGAATAGTCATGGAGCGGCCTTTAGCGAACAGTTAGTTCAAATAGCTTGGATACAGCACTTCATGCAGCAATTCCACAATAGTTGGCGACGGATCGTTTGCATCCTTTTTTGTGTATTGGGAAAACAAACGACTCTTTCTCCAGTATTCGGGAAACACACCGGAAGTTAATGACAAATTGAAGACCGTAGCCAAGGGCACAGCGAGTGTGTTAAGGCGACGCTTCAGGACAATTGAAGGAATGCCATCAGGACCGCATCTGGTGATTTTTTCATCTGCTTCCCGGCTGAAATCACCATATCACCATGGATAGTGAATGCAGAGCCAAATACAGACAAGCGGGGAACATTGCTAGTAGCAGCTTCATGAGTGCTGTCAGTCATAGTCATAGGTAAGCCGGTTTCCTTCCGTTGTTTATTCACGAACCGCCAAAAGCTCTTCGGTTTCGTTTTGAGACGACTCGACAATTGAGTCTGATCAGAGATGTTCAAGTTGTAATTGAGGCGTTTGTAGTCGTCGTTGGCGCGTGCGTTCTTTTTCTTCCTGGAATCCTGTAGAGTTATATTCGGATACACAAGAAACGCATGGTTACAAACCGAGTGTCGTTTTATTAAATCGTCTTTACTCTCCGTCAGTGTTCCCAGATACAACATAACATCTTCTCCCTTTCTCAAAGCAAATTAGAAAGTCTTTCAAATAATTATTAATTACATTTCATAGTCTTCATACTTATCCGGGAGCTTCACTTGGCGTTTCGGACGACCAGGACTACTCGCCGGCGCATCTGTACATGCCGGTTCTAAATCCTCACTGTTATCTCCGAGTGACCCTGGTTCACGGCTCGGAGCTACAGTTCCAGATGCTGAACTCGACGCTGTCTGCTGTTGCTGACTCGCCTTCGACGCACTTGAACTACCCTGGTCGATCATAGTTTGATGGATCCTTTTGAGATGTGAAGAATTTCGGCGATACGTAACCCTCTCTCTTGTTTGAACTGTCACGCTGCTTCCATTTCTGTCGATTACAATAACAGGTTCCGGATGAAAGTTCGGAGTAAGCTTATTCTCTCTGTGTTGCTGCTTCATTAGCACACGATCTCCGATTTCGATATCGCATTCTTTTGCATTGACTCTTCTGTCACGATACAGCTTCGCCTGATACTTGTGAATCATATCCCGATCTTTGACTTCGTCTTCTATTATCAGATCTTCGCACAGTTGCGGGAATTTATCCTTAACCCACCTTCCGAACATTAATTCGGCTGGAGATACCCCGGTCACGGAATGAGGTGTAACCGTATACATGTATAGGTATTCCTGTAAACTTCGCTCCAGAGGTTCTCCTCGCATCTGTCCAATCTTCAACACTTTCAAAATCGAGCGGTTCTGCCGCTCGACTTCTCCGTTTGCTGCCGGCCAGTATGGTGTGCTGTAAGCGAGCTTGATTCCATAATCCACACAGAAATCCTTAAACTCTTGACTGCAGAAGTTGGATGCATTATCCGTTGTCAGTACATCTGGCAACCCGTACCGTGTAAAAATTCGCTCCAGTCGTTGAATCACGGCCGTAGATGACGTAGTCGACATTATTTCCACAACACAGTATCGACTGTAGTAGTCCACCAACACAAACAGAAACTTACCGTTCGGAAGTGGCCCAAGAAAATCTGCGCTTAGATGACTCCACCGCTTCGCAGGCATTTCACGAATTTGTAGCGGTTCAGGATTGGGACCGCGACCTACGGCTTGACATTCAATACATTTCTTGCACCTTTGCTCCACGTCCTTGTCCAATGCCGGCCACCACACTGATGCTCGAAGTCGTCGTTTCATTTTATTACTGCCTGGGTGTCCACTATGTGCTAAATAGATCCAAGACCCTTGCACGCAGGCTTGCAGGAACAACTTTTTTTTTCAGTCGCAATATGACTCAATTCACACAGCACAGCTCATTTTGAAAAGGGAAATAAAGTTTCAGTTCACCATTCCACTTTCCCGTGTGGATCGCCTCACGTAGCTTCCGAAACTCGACGTCATTTTCGGACGCTTCGATAATTTCGGTCATTGACATTGTACACGGCAACGCACTTTCGATAGTAGCACATAGATCACTCTCACAATCACGGTCCCGACTGCGGCATTCTCCAGGTTGCGCCAAGCGTGACAAGGGATCGGCAATGTTCGTTTTCCCTGGGGCGTACTTCAGCTTATACCGGTATCCTTGTAGATTAAGCACCCACCTTTGCTGTCGTGCGTTAGGAGCTGAATCAGAAGAGAATATCTTCACCAACGGCTTATGATCGGTGATTACTGTGAAATCCTTTCCTCTCAGGTACATGTCAAACCGATCGATTCCCCAGTAAATCGCCATCGCCTCTTTGTCTAACACTGAATACTTCTGCTCGGTTCTTGATAGACTCTTGCTAGCGTAGCTGATTACTCGGGTCCTGCCGTTATCGCTCTGCAACAGAACTGCTCCTAGACCGGTCGCGCTTGCATCGACAACCAAGGTGGTATCGCTGTCCGCATAATAGAATCCGAGATGGCGTGGGTTTGAGAGCGCTTCCTTAATTTCGATGAATGATTTGTTTGCTTCCTTAGTCCATCGGAATTGAACTCCTTTTCGAATAACTTCTCGAAGCGGTGCGCTGATGGTGGATATGTGAGGGATGAATTTACCCACATAGTTTGCGAGTAATAAAAAACTGCGCACTTCTTCCGCTGTTCTCGGTATCCTAAACGATTTGACAGCGCTGATTTTCTGTTCCGCTGGCAAAATACCATCCTCAGACAGCTCATAGCCTAGAAATGCAACAATCGTTTGTCCCCACTGACACTTTCCTTCGTTTATGGTCAACCCGTGATCCCGTAGTCGCTTCATAACCACAGCAACGCGTTTGTCGTGCTCGGCTTTTGTTCGAGCAAATACCAGACAGTCATCTATGAAATATGAAAAACTCCCTCCAAGCCCTTGAGGATCCGTTCAAGCTCCCGTTGGAAAATCTCAGCTGAGCAATTCATTCCAAACATCAATCGCTTGAAACGGAAGTAACCCTTGGTGGTGACGAATGTCGTGATTTCTCTCGACTCAGGTGAGAGCTCCAGCTGGTGGAAAGCTTGATTTAAATCAATTTTCGAGAAATATTTACACCCGTCTAAATACGGCATCAATTCCTCGAATGTAGGTATGGGGTGTCGCTGCGGAATGATTGCGGTGTTGGCTTTGAGAAAACGTGACGATCCATACAAAAAAATTTGGAGGTCCATACAAAAAACGTGACAGGGGGGGGGGGGTGGGAGGGGGCTTTAAAAAAAGTCAATTTTTGCGTGACGTAATTAATGGACGTTCCCTCACGTGCAGCTTATGATTTCCGTACGCCACTAGCAGTTTTTTCATTTCATTCGTTTCGAAACTCACTTTACATCCATTCCGCTTTAGTTCCTTCCAGGTATCTTCGTCAATTACATTCACCGAAGCCCCCGAATCTATCATCCACTGCAACGGTACGCCACCGACCAAGCACTTCACCTTTGTGTTATATTTATCGTCGATTTCAGAGTTATACTTCTTCTTCTCGCAAGTCACGGTTGAAAATATGTGGTAGATATCACTTCCTTCGCTATCACAGTAGCTTTCTTCTTCCTCGTCAGTTTTCGTCTCATCGTCGGAATCTTCAACTTGACGCACTTTTTTTTTTAGCGCATCCTTTTTTTGTTTTACACAACTTCTTAAAGTGTAAAATCAGCCCACACTTATCACAGCTCTTCTTCCGAACAGGACACTTCTAGTCATTTGCATAGTGACCGGCAGATCCGCAGCGAAAACAACGATTGGCAGCACTTTTCACTTTATTTAAACTTCCGGTTTCGGAGTCACCAACCATTCCCAGCCGATTGGATTCGATCGTTTCAAGTACTCTTCCTTCTTCAATAATGTCTGCCAAATTGATTAGACGCTTTTTCAAAATTGCTTCTCGTAGCACATTAGATGAACTGCCGTCGAAGATCTGCTCTGTTATACGCATATCCAACGCATCCCCATAGTCACACAATTTTGCTTGATGGCGCAATCGCCTCGCGAAACGAGAAACACTTTCACTCTCTTTCTGTGTCATTTTACTAAACACTGCCCGCTCATGTGGGATACACACAATCGGCGCAAAATGCCGATCCAGCTTTATTATACACATTGCTATTCTGTGCCGGAGCATCTTCGTGTCTTGGATCATCGTAATAAACTTCTTGCACCTCTAGGCCAGCTATGTGCAAAAGCATAGCTTTTTTCTTCTCGTCCGTTGTCGTCCCAATACACTACAGATAAAGCTCAAACGATCGCTTCCAAGCTTGCCATCTTCTTCCGACTGAAGAGGCATCACCGATTACAAAAGGCACAATGTTTTGATTCATCTCGCTCGCTCCCAGCACTCTTTGTGTACGTGTGTGTGTTTCGCCTTTACCTTCGCCTCGATTGCGAACAAAGAAACCGCGACGCTACCACGATTTTCACCGTTTTTCAGTTTTCCGCTTACCGGACTACTCCCGTTCGACCGGATTTTCACGAAAACCACTACGGATTCTTAGTTTCACTCCGTTACGACACTTTTCCCGTCGAATCGTCGTCAAAATGTAGAGTTATATTCGGATACACAAGAAACGCATGGTTACAAACCGAGTGCCGTTTTATTAAATCGTCTTTACTCTCCGTCAGTGTTCCCAGATACTACATAACAAATCCTTATGATAAGACCCCACAGATAAACAGAGTCCCGGTTTTAGTGGATATCACCACCCAAAAATGTTCAACCGTTGAAACTTCGGGAGGCTTCAGAAGTCAAGATCTGAATTTCAAGCGCACGGCAAGAAGAACTCCACCACCAGATTTCTTGTTGCTATTGAGCGACGATTGAGGTCTAGTCGGTAGACATAAACGAAAAAGTGAGATACTGTCAGTGACATATCTGCAAAGTCGACGTAGGACTGCTTGTTGATGTGGAGGAATTGTAATAGAATTAATAAATATCTACTATATTTTGTTCAGTCTAAAGACTCATCAAACCATCTGTTATTAGATTTAGTTTTCCACGAAAATTAATATAGTCAACTCTTTATAACTCTTGAAGTGGCTCTAAAAAGGGCCGTTTGGTATTCAGTTATTCGCTGTTCCTGGAGTGGTCCGAGTAGATTAGTCCGGTAATTGTCGAGTACCAGATGATGATTTGGTAGACAGTCGAATGGTAGACAGTGGTCGTTGTTGTTGGTTCTGTTCCATGGAAGAAAAGCATATAATATTAGTCTTTAGGTGTTTTAGGAGCGTTAATACTGTGTATGAAAATCTTGAATTCAACTCTTTAGAACTCCTTAAGTGGCCCTGAAAAGGGCCGTTTGGTATTTTGTCGTTTGTTGTTTATGGTCCGAGTAGTACAGACAATGGTCCAGTGCTAGGTGATGGTTGGTTGTCGAATGGGTAGATGTTGTCATTCCAGTTCATGTTCCACAATATCGGCTACCTGCTGATTTAATGGTTCGGGTGCTTCGAATGCGAGTACAGACAACATAGGTCTATGATACGAAAAATATGAACAATAACGTCTGCACTCTACGCCGATATTTTTAACAAACGTTAAATCTATACAAGAACCACCAAGTGTGGTTGCTTCATTCCGAAGGTTTGCTAAAGTAAATTTTAAATGTTTTTGCATAAAATCTAGAAAATCTATGTTTTCATGTTTGGAAACGTCAATGTTAAAGTCTCCGGTCAACACAACTGGCGTATCTTGCGCAGCATACCTGAACAACTTGCGAATCAAGAACAATTTTAAATTCTTGGTAGTTGTTCCTGGTGAAATGTACACCACAACCAGCAGAACTTCAGTGTCCATTACTGAAATATTAGCTGCACAAATGTCCCCGACGTTATCGACAACGCTGAACATCTCGTCATGATGTTCACTGAGCTGTTGGATCTTGTGGGTAGCAGCCATAGTGGTAGCTTTGTCCTGCTGATATATTGCTACACCACCTGCTCTCAAGTTGCAGCGTTTGAACTGAACGATGCAGTGGTAGCCTTCAATATCAACTAAGGAGTCATTGTCTAACCAAGTCTCACTCAGTGCGAGGAATTCCACGCTTGTCAAAATCCGATCTGAGGCGATATCCATCACGTGAGCGTTCAAACTTTGAACATTGATGCTCATCAAGGTGGTGGCAGAAGCCTTGCTTTCCAAAAACTTGGTATAGTTTATCCCCAAGTGTTTGTAATCGATGGTTTTCTAGACGCTGCAGCTCGTTCCTGAGGTCTACCATCTTAGGTGAGTTGCTACCTTTAGCATGATGGAACTTAAAGGCATTGGTTGGGTTTGTTAAATACAGCCCCTGGATTGACTGAACACGTGACAATCCAACATACACTAACTGCTGATCCTGGCTTTTATTGTAGTCATATACAATCTCCGGGAAAGTGCCACCTTGCGACTTATGAACAGTTAACGCACAGGCACTGACCACCGGAAACTGTATCCGCTTGCATTTAATGATGCCACTCAACTTTATACTAGCCGAGCGTTTTTGAGATGGGAGTCCAATCCTCTTGTAGGATTCCAGGTCTGGCGAAAACGGCAGGTCTTGCTTTAATCCTCAATGCAGCACCTATCGCCGCACTCTCAAACTTAAACCACAACTTTACGATCTGCTGCCCAGAATCGTCTTCGTCCTGTTCGAGGTATTTCAGCTCGCCGATCGCGCCATTCACTACACCATCTTCGACATCAACGTTGGTAGTTATCATATAAGGCTTACCAACCGCAAGTCGTAGCAAATAAGGTAGCCCGCCGGTCTCCACGACGCTCATTTTGTAGAGTTTGACGCGGGAGCTTGCTAACTGACTAGCATCTTTGTATCCCGCAAACACATCGTCAGCAGTACAGTCCAGTGCATCTTGATCGTTCAACGCTTCATTATTGAACTTCTCCACATCTATGTTGCGATGATACAGTCTAATTGCTCCTGGTGCGTTCTGTTTACACCATTCAGCTGTGCGGAATCGACTTTCAATCAGTGTTGTTTCTTCCCCAGTCAATGGCTTGCCGTTGCCAATTTTGGTAAGTATGCTGGAAAATTCCAGATCCGTCTGGCGCATAACTTTTACCAGTGGGAAGAAATCAAGGGATTGCCAAAGAACAGCACCGTGAAAGGATTTTCCTGTTGGCTTGTAGACGGGCCTAGCATTAACGGGTGGTAGTTGTCGTAAATCACCACAAAATATTATACTGATGCCGCCAAATGGATCCTCATAATTGCCAGTAATGTCTTGTAAACGCGTGTGGATGGTATTGAGCACATCCGCGCCTATCATACTGACCTCATCTATTATAACCGCTTTCACATTGGTGAAAGCATTACGGTACAACTGCAGCATTTCAAAGCTGAGCTTTGAGTTGTTTCGGCGTGACATGGTGATGCGGAATGCAGAATGCACGGTAGTTCCTCCAATAGCAACGGCTGCTTTTCCAGTCGAAGCGCATGCTACGAAGGCATTTTTCATCGTATTGTGAGCCTGAGAGAATCGATTGATAGTCTCCATCAGGATCCGCAACGTAAAAGTTTTACCGCACCCAGCAGGCCCAGTAAAGAAGGTCTGCAAAGCTTTGCTGTTCTCGTCGTAGCTATGTAATCCATCGATTACATGCAAGATCAAGTCACGCTGCTCCGCATTTGTTCTCCGCACCATAGCACAGTAATCATCCTTTGACATTACGTTTGTACGTTGTCTGATGATCGCTCTCAGTGTACCTGCTGGTAGATGTTCGATGTCGTCGTTGTTTGGATCCATAGTAGTCGTCCGCACATACTCATCATTCTTTTCTGTGGCAGCATTTTCCTGGTGCCCATCTTCTTCGTTCTCACAAGTACGCAGGTATTCCTCAACAGTCTGTTCTAGATTCAGCTCACAGTCGTATTCTCTGCGTTTTCGTAAGAGATCTGCTTCATGCGTATCATACAGCTGCAGGAATCTGTTACTGTCCAGGATGTCACGAACCTCATTTCGAAACGGTAAGAATAGAAGAACCGATTCGCGCTTGTACTCAACGAGTTCATTCATACTGTATCCTCGCCATTTCAAGATTTTTGGAACGCTCCTGGGTTTATAGCTGTTGGTTCCTCTGCTTTGGGAGTACCGTGCTGCAAAATCTGCCAAACAAACATTCTCCAAGCCATCCCGCTCTTCATACTTTTGGATGATATTCTTGGTCCACACATCGGTTGAATCCTCTTCAATTCCTTCTTCGTCCATCTGCTTACAATGCTTTCTGGACCTGAGGCGTTCATGAGGCCACATTGTAGGCAGGAATTCCACTTTTCTACTGCCTTCGGACATTGGCATGCGAAGCAAGTACCATGCAGCTTCCTGGCTACACATCTCCACAGAATTCAGCATCTTCAAACTAACCTTCTTTAGTAAGGCCGTGTAGTCTTCGTCAGGATATTGCTCTTCGACAGAGAGATGAGGTCACAAGATGTTCAATCCACGTTATCACGGCCTGACTTGTTCACGAATCCAGTCAAATAAGTAACATGCGACACGAGTACTTCGTCGAGACGTTATAAGCATTGTCAGCATCCAATTGTGTAGAAGCACCGAAGTTTCTGAGCTACACCACCTGGAACATTTATTACCTGACCAATAATCGTGTAGTTGCCTGTAATTTCGGATAATACTGTTAAAACTCGATTGTTATTGAAGTTGGTGGGAAAAAAGACCTTGTGCATGTCGCAGGCGACGAATCTGCATGAACGGCAAACGCGGAGAAATCAGCCTTTCGCTGATTGGATCAAGTGGTGGAATATTCGGAGGACGGCTAGGATACGTAAACCCATTCGACGTTGACAAATTCGGCACTGCATCCCGTTGCAGGCTACTGCGACATGTCTGACAGACTTTGAATCCCTCAACCGATTCAAAATGGCCAGCCAATACTCCTCTTGCTGCTTCAGTGATTGGCTTCAGGTCATTAACAAACCATAACCTGTCACACACACTGCACGCAAAACCAAATTCATTCGCAGTGAACCGCTTATCAAACTCGCGATCGGCCCTGTCGAAATTCGGTTCATCGGGTGCGTCAGATTCTGTAAAATGATATTAAAATTTATAAAAGCTATTACCACTACTACTAATAACAGCTTTCCATTCAACTCACCCTGGCTGGTGGGAGTAGAAATTTGAACAGTCCCCTTATCCACAGAACGAAATGGAACAATTTCTGTAAAGTGCATTTTGAAGTAAATTTCATGGAACGAATTTTATGATACAACGTGGAAATCATAGCAATGTATGAAAAATAAATTCGACCCAGAGAGCATAATTTTCATACGTCGTTATGTGCTTACCTTGACTTTGAAATTGTTCGTCCTGTTGGTCCAGTATAGCATGACTTCTAGCTTCAAGCGGAGCAATTCCTATGAAAATGCAATACATTTTAAACGAAATAACCCAGGCTTACAATTGCCATTTAAGTGTTTTGGAGAAATTTGTTAGAGTGAAGAATGATTTTACGTAAACATACGAATTCTGCGTCAATTTTTATCGAAAATATAATATGATCGTTCTACATTTATTTATTTCTGATTTATTTGTTAAGTTTCATAGACATTTCCATTAGTGCATTATTTAAATCAGAAAGCTTTAGCCCCCTTCCAAATATTACGAAACGTTGTAGAAGAAGGGAGAACAAAATCTAACGTAATGAGCAGAATTTTACCACAAAATTATACTCCAAAAATAAGCACTTTATCTAGTGGGGAGACAACTAAATCTTGCATTAAATGTAATTCCAATATTATGAATATTAGTGAAAATAAAAGAATTATAATGTCATTCTACGGTAGTATAATATCATAAACTGCCAATAGAATGCTTTGATTTTATTGACAGTGTATAGACTGTCAAATCAACATGTACACACCAAAACAAATTTCCTCTAAATCACATTATAGTTAAGAATAATATTTTAATCTTGAAATATTATTGGTATCATAATGCGAAAATTAACGATGGCAACCCCTAGCACTTTATGCTCAATCCCATGTGCTGTTGACATCACAAACGCTATAAATATATAATTATTTGAGTAAAACCAAAGACTACTCAGGAATCAGGAAGACTGGCATCTCTTCAAGTTTCCCATACAAATGTGAAACGTCAGTGCGTACAGTCTCTCTATCAAGCAAAGGTAGAAGCTCATGGTGTACATGAGAACCCAATTATTAACAGCAGCTGTGTGCGTGTAATGATGAACTGATACGCACACATTCATAGAGTGGTTCTACCTTTTCTCGGGATGGCGTTGCGGTTACTGTCGCTTGGCTTTTGGCAGAGTTCCCAGTCTTCTTGATAAAGTAGTCTTCGGTAAAACGTAAGCCGTCCAATTTAAATCGGTTTCTAGTATACTTCTCAGAGATGCATTAAAATAGGTAAGAATAACTCAAATATTGTAAAATATTGTACCATCTTAAAGGCCCAAACGTAATATGGACGGAAACAGAACGACAACGGCAAGTTTGACAGTTGTCGTAAATGACATCCATTCATCCAATTGGAATCGGGTTGGATCCAACCAGTTCTCTATTCGACAAGCCAGGTTTATCAAGATCGGGCTGTTCCGCTGCCGTTGCCGTTTCGCTATCATTACGTTCAGGCCTTAATTCTACATTCCATATGTACGGCAACATTAGCTCGTTGTTTATTTTTGTGATTTGAACCAATAATTGCAACGGGGCTATTTGCTGAAAATAACTTTATTAGTTAGTACGATAAATGGTTTCAATGGTTAGTTTACCCTTGCTTATATCGGGCAAAGTAAAATAAAGTTCGTAACTTTTGGAAAGACACAATTCCGAAAGGTTTTACTTTAAGTATTTATTGTTTTCAAAACTGTAGAATTAATATATGTAGCCAAGGGTGGAGACAACTTAATCCTGCATTAATTTTAACGCCAACACTATGAATATTAGTGAAAATAATAGAATTATAATATGATTATACGGTATTATAATATCATAAACTGTCAAACTAACATGTGAACTCCAAAACGAATTTACTCTAAATCACATTACAGTCTAGATTAATATTATGAACTTGGTATCATAATACGATTTAATGCGAAAATTAAGGTTGTCTCCCCTCTAGTATGTAGCACTTTAGTTATAGTGTTACGTGTTGTCTATGCGATGTTAAACACATATAATTCAAAAAAAAATCATGTGAATTGAATATATGGAACACCACAGAAGAGATTCCGTTTCAATTTTCAACATGAAAATGTGTCAGCCTAATGTCAGCACAGTAAAAATATTGGTTTGTAAAAGGTTCTTCTGTTCATGTGTCTGTGAAATTTAAGAAACAACACAAAACTTAAAACACTAAGGAGATGTGAAGTGAATTGAAACGTTTAGAGTTTGTTTTGTGATGGTTCATATAGAAGTGGGTCGTTAATTTTACGTTAATAGACCACTGTATTATTAACTCCTATTTGGATGAATTCTCGAGTAAACTTTGATAAGGGCCGGAAAGCCATTTGTAAATAATGATTTTAAACGTCGATTTCTCTCAAATCTCAAAACGCTCTTGCAAATTGGAAGCAGTATTTGATAAAGGAATGTTTACTTTACCATATGGTGTAGTTATAGATACGTGAGAGATCAACGGTTAAAGCCATTATTTACAATTGGCTTTCCGGCCCTTATCATGGTTTACTCGAGAATTCACTTTTCCATTGATTGTTTTCTGTACTTACCGTGTAACTGTGAGGTGTCAGGAATCAATACTGGAACAAACCTGGCCGGATCTGTGCTTCTCCCCGGCATTGGTTCCAGAACAATTGTTCCCGGTTCGGAACTTACACTGCCAGCTATAACAGCGCCGACGGTTGGATCGATGCAGCCACTAACATTCTCCTGCATCAGCTTTTTCCGAAGCCTGTACTGCTTCATTCGTTCAGCACCGGTCTTACCAGGCTTTCGAATAACTTTCACTCTCACTCTTTCTTCTTCTTCTTTCTTCTCCATCTCACGCTTCCGCTTGCGGTACACCGCACGATACTTATCGAGCATGTGTTGGGACATCGTTCTAGCACTCGTTTTTAGGCTATCGAGGAAGTCAAACTGGACAACGAATGGATGAAAGCGAGATGTTTTATAGTAACAAAAGTAGTGGATTTGAACCAACTCGAGCTCATTCGTGGGCCCTCCCCTTTGGTGTATTCGTCAATCAACATCGTTGTTTCCACCGTAGTATGCGTCAAAATTGTACACAAGATGCATGATGCGACTGAAGGAAAGCTGAAACTGTTCTAGTTACCGCTGGCTGCGGCGTTAGGTACCATATTTCATGAAAAGATGAGGATTACAACAAAGGCAACGAAATTTCAATTAAACAAACTCTTCAATTGGGCAAATCGTTTTGGTCGCCCTGAAAAAAAACGGGTTGTATTAATTGTCGGGGGAACATGGTACGCGATCAAATTTGCATCTCGGTCTTTTCAAGTAGCAGGATGGCCTGAATAATTGGAAGGAAACCACCCTAAGAAATTGTCAGAACAGAGAAAATCAGGATTTACATATAGATAGACGCGGCTCGGCCATTTTATCCGGGTTCTTCAAGTTATGCCATGTTGAGACGGTGCGTTGTAATGCTATTTTCATTACTCGATTAGCTCATAAGATATTAATAAAACAAACTCTTTAATATGGCAAATTATTTTGTTCGCCCTGAAAAGGGCGGGTTTCATCAATTGTCGGGGAATTGCGATCGAAATTTGTATGTATGGCCTGAATATTTGACAGGAATCCACTGTATGTACTGCCATCGTCAGCTGCTTTTTAAGTTACGACCACTTGGTTTAGGGGGATGGATGTGGGTCGAGACGTCATTCGTGTCATGTCTCGCCTCATGTCCAATCATTATTCTTTGAACGCTCATTTATACCGGGTTGGGCTGAGCGACAGCAATCTCTGTGAATGTGGACAAGGCTATCAGGACGCAAATCACGTTATTTGGTCTTGTGCTGAACATCGTGGAGTCAGATCGGGGCTCTATGATTCCCTTCGGGCTCGAGGTAGACATCCCAATGTCCAATTCGAGATATTTTGTCTGTCGTGATTTGGAGTACATGAAACTCATTTTTGTGTTTTTGACTAACATTAGATATTAGCTTTAGATTGTAGTTAGTTTAACCTGTATGTTTAGTTTAAGTTATTTTTTCTGTTAAAAAAATGTTCAAGTCAAAAGAAATCCATAAGTTGTATAGTTGTGTTTCAATAATTTAGAATTTAAATTTAATGTGTTATGTGAACCATTCTTTTAATTTCCACCCTCTTTCCCATCCGTATTATGTAATTCCTATTAACCTCGAGACGGCCGCGAGTAATCGGTTTTATCCCCCTGACTTAAGTTTAAAGATATATGATGTATAAAAACATGAAAATTTGGCTCTGTAAAGTTGATTCGATTGAGCCTGTACAAATAAATGACAAATTAAAATAAAAGTCACGACCAGCTGGGCACTGCTGGCTACTGCTGATGCCACGACCAGGTGGGCATTACTGCATTACTGCAATGCTGGGTACCGAGCGACGCTGCTGGGTGCTGCTCAGCTTTACCGCACAGGGAGATCCGCACAGCTCCAATGCTGCCGAACGAATGAGGCATTTGTTCGGAAATGTGCCTTTTATCATGGCATCGGGTACCATTGCATGAACAAAAAGAGGTACCAACTAAAGCAATGTGAATCAAATTCATTAAAAGGGGAGGGGCATCTGATGTTTTGCCATACACTAGCGTGAAACAGAATCTACCTCTCGAGAACAAAGAATAAGAAGAAGAAGACGATGGGAGACGTCTCTTGCTTAGATTTGAAAACTGTGCTAGGAAATTTGGTTAATTTACTCTGCGAATCGAAATTATAAGACATCACCTTACATTTACGTTATTTTTAATAAGTTAATGTTAAAAATCAATTAACCTGATTACTAAAACTGATACGTAGAATTATTTCCAATCGATTGGTGCAAACGATATGAAAATCGTTTATGCAATGACTTAGTTATTATCGCTCAAAATATCCAAAACGACCCGTAACGCGGTCGAGTTCAGAAATTTTAGAACGGCGCCCCAGTATAGAAATGAAAGACGTAGTCCTACGTCAATACGTGTCGTCGAACAGTTACTTCGATAATGTGTTGATATTAAGTCACGTTTCTGGTACTCGGCGAGCGAACTGTTGATACCACAGAAGGGCTTTCAATGAGGGGGCAGAGGATTCGGCAGGCAGCGATCTGAAAGATGATGCAGCATCAGCCCGAGCAACGTCATTAGATGAAGGATACTTGCCATAGCTGGCAGCTTGGAGAGCCCTGTCTAGACACATCACTAGACTCAGGACCGGGACGACTTTGACGGCTGGAGCTAGCAAATAAAACATCACTGAAACCGGCAGTGGGCACAGCTGAGCTAGGAGGATTCAGGGCTTCCATACAGCTTTGCGACGTGCGTCCCGGACCGGTTGACGTTACGGTCGATGTATGTTGATGATGGGCATAGATGAGATGACAGGTGTGTAGTGGATTGATAGGCGTTGACTATGGTGGTCTAGTAGAAGTATCACCAGGAGAAAGAAGGCTGGAATCGGAAGATTCATTAGGAAGAGTACACCCTACAAATTGTGGGTACTTTCTTGAATTCGCAGCTTGGAGAACCTCTTCGTCAGAAGCGACATCAGGATCGTTCTCCATGGCGCCATTTCCCGACGTCGAATGAATAGTTCGGGACATGCAGTTTCCAAGTGAAGCAAGAGTCGGAGTTTGGGGAGGTTTTCAAAAATTTGCGACTGATCTGCTATCCTTAAATTCTTGGAAATAGATTCATTTCGGCCACGTTGATGATGAGAGAGCTTTTTCCTTCAGATCTACACTCAGTGAAATATTGAAGGAGAAGAAACACATAGAGCTGTCGTCCTTTCCGTTGGCTACTAGTCTTAAAACCTCCACGTCAACGGTGCCAAGGCGATGCGTTGCTAAAGCTCAGACCTGCTCGACCGTCACATCGCGGGAATTTCGTGACAGGTACAGCCAAAACTTTTGGCTCGAACCTTGATTTACGGCCGCCAAATTGCCAAGAAGTTGCTTCACTAAATCAGAAGAAGTGCCGATTCTTCTCTCAAAAATTCTCCAAGGTTTTCACCGATGATAGCCTGACTGAATAACACGTTAACATCGCCGCAAACGACGTTCCTACACCCAAAAGTTGAAATTGTAGCAAAAAATGCAAAATTGAAATTTTGCAGTTTTTGCAATCATATCTTGAGAAATCCGCATGATTCTGAAAAGGCAAATTTGCCCATCATGTTCCACAAAGCTTTTTATGGTATAAACAAAGCCATGCAAGTGTGTGCAAGTGGTTATCGCTGTGTGCCTAGTGCCTCGACAATCGCAGCAACCGTTGGGTTTTTGTTCAACCGTCAACAACTTCTCAATATGGGTGAGACAATGGCACAGAACGCCGCTACACCATATTCCACTGTTGCTATTCCGCTGTCAAGTGTTCTAATTTTATCTGCACTCGTCATCACACTCCTATCGCCCTCCCATCAAGTCACCATGTGTTTTATGAAATAAACGAAGCCATGTAAGTGTGTGCGACCGAAATTTGCTTCATTGTTGTAACGTTGAGTGCCTCAAAAACCGAAGAAACTGTAGGACTTTTATTCCGTTCACCTCAACTTGTTGTGGTGACTGGATAGTTACAATGAAGAGCCGTCATGCTGACGGTCGCGGTTCGACTCTCGGTAGCGGATGGTAATCTTTTTTTTTGTGCGCCATTGAATTTACTACTACTAATCAACTGTACAACATCACGCACACATTGAATTTTTCTAATCGAATTGATGTGTTGCTTTTTTGCCCACGACCAATGTTGCTTTCTTTCTCCAAGTTGCGATCCATTACGAGAAAGGAAACCAAATCATGCGAAATTGCATTACAATCTTGCTTTTTTATTTTGGGTGTAGGCATGGTGACACTTTGGGCGATATCGACTTCAACGATACGACTATTTCAAGAGCCACTTCCAAACTAAAATCTTCCAGTTCATCGACTCCTTGTTGTCATCGCATTATCGTCACGTATAGAAAGGTGAAATCCTTAAGCGCAAGAGGATACGAATGGCTACACGCAAACTGTTGGAATGCCAGTTCCAATCGCATGAAAAGCCCAGCCAAAATGAAAGAAATTCAACAAAAACTTCACCAGCCTCTTCTTTCAACGTTATTCTGGCAACCGAAACAAGCTGGGATGGCCAGCAAAAAGCGAAGAAATTTTTTGTGAAATAAATTTAATGTATTCCGCAGCATGACCGTAATTTGCCAACATAGCAATAAAAAAATCTGGAGGTGGAGTTCTGCATTGCCATCAATGCAGACTTTGTACTTCTCAAGAACTAAAAACTATCAAACACAAAGAATTTGAGCATGTTTGGGTTCAAAGCACCCATTGCTGATGAAACACATATTTTTGCATCTGTGTATTTCCCACCCGAACATGCCAATAAACAATCTTTCGAATTATTTTTTCAAAATGTCGAAATTATCACGTCGAATATGGAACCGGAAGTAAAACTGCATATTTATGGTGACTTCAATAAACGGAATGCGAACTTCATCCCTGACATCGAAAATGAATCAATTCTACTTCCCAGTCGTTGGCGAAGACGAAACTTTACAATTCCTATTCGACCAAATTTCACATTTTGGCTTGCACCAAATTAATCATATAAAGAATCAGCAAAATGCTTTTTAGACCTCTTATTTACGAACTGCACTGAAGACTTTGTGTGAGTACTTCATTGTCACCTCTATGGAAAAAATGAAGTATTTCACACAGCAATTGAATATTCAATCTTCGTACATAATACTCACACCTCAACGACTGGGACTTCGAGGAAGTGCCGGAATATCAAAAAGCAAATTACGAAGAAGCAAAACGTAGACTATGTGCAATAAATTGGCAGAATATAATAAGTATTGAAGGAAATGTCAACACTGAAGTAGGCAAATTTCGTTCTAAATTATTCAGCAATGCTTATTTCAGAAACTGTACCAATGAAAAGAAGAAGGCGGAACCCAAAACAATAAATTACCAGTGTGGTTTCAATCCCACATTTGAAACATTTAAAGAACAAAAAACCAGCAGCACAAATTATATAAAAAGCAAAACTCTAGCACAAATTTGCAAAACTATTATGACATATGCAACCAACTTAACACGGCCATTAATTCTGCACATGAAGAATATAATCGTAAAGTCGAAACTGAAGTCGAAAATCGCATGTCCTAAGAATTTCCTTCGATTATGCACAGCGAAAATGAAAAATAGCAATTTCCCCAAAGAATGCCTTTGACGGAAGCGTAAGGTGATAAAAATCCCTTCTGAAATCTGCGTGCTTTTTCGGTAGATTTCTTCAAGAAGTCATACACTGCATTCTCCGAAGAAGACCGTGATCGTGACTTCTTTGCATTCATTCCTGAATTTATTTCCCAACAATATATACTCGTAAATCAATTGGTCCTCCTCACGAAATTCTCTCAATGCACTTCAAAACTTGGACGCTTCTAAGGGACCAGGCCCAGAACGGTATTGCACCCGTATTTTTTAAAGAACCTTTCAGACGAACTTGCCCTCACCTACAGAACTTCTCTTTAATATGTCTCTTTAAGAGCGGACACACTTCCCCACCATTTGGAAATCTTCTTATTTGGTTCCGTTTCCTGTAACCTCAAGCATGAAATCAGACATCCGCAACGCTATCGTTGGAATTGCCGTTATCTGTCGCATCCCAAAACTTTTTGAATCTCTCGTGAAATGAAAAATATTTTTTCAGCTAAAGTAAAAAATCAAAATTCACAAGCAAACAGCACGGCTTGCTCAAAGGTCGCTCAACCACTTTCTAATCTGCTGAATTTGTAACTTTTATTTTGAATGCAATGGACAATGGCAAGCACGTAGAAGCACTTTACACTGACTTGCAGCAAGGCCTTTGACCGAATCGACCTACCATTATTACTCTTCCAAAGAACACCGGCAGGCAAAACAAGATGGACCTGGAACCCGACCGGTCCAGCTGGCTTTCGCAGTCATATTTAACGCGTCGCGAACTCAAATTGTTCAGCTCTCAAAATAAACTTTCAGAACCTTAGCCCTGTCACCTCGGTCCCCGCGGTTCACACTTAGGCCCACTTCTTATTTGGTACATAAACGACATTTCCTACGCCCAATCGATACGGATATATGCAGATGACATGAAGCTCTTCTTGGAAATAAACAATCCTAGTGTGACGCAGAAGAATTCCAGAACGAAGTTGACTTATTCAACACATGGTGTAGCAAAAAGCTTACTTTGGCAACATTGAGAAAATGAAAACGTAACTCAATAGTATTTAGCAGAAAAAATCAGAAACACCTCGTACGGAAATATTTTTAGGAAACCCAAAAAGTAGAAACATGCAAAATGGTAAGGGACTTAGGCATTACCCTAGACTCTAAACTCACTTTTGTAGAACATTACAATACTATTATAAGTAAAGCAAATAGCACGCTGGGCTTCCATTTCCAGAGGTTCAGGTGCCGATTTTTCAAGATCCATGTCCTGTTAAAATACCTTGTACACTACATATCGTCAGGTCGATTCTGGAATGCCGCAACCTAGTATGGAACCCGTACTGTTCCATACACGACGAACGCATAGAATCCAGTCGAAAAGCAGTTTCTTTTATATGCCCTAAGGAAATTGAATTGGACCGTATTTCCACTACCATCTGCTGAAGCACGCTGCCTGCTTATCAATTCTACAGACACTTCGAGAACGCTCGCGGAATCTTGCAATGCTTTTCTACGTCAATGACATTATTTCACGGCATAAAATCAAAGAACTTCTCTCGCAATTGAACTTTATAGTCCCAGTCGGCATCTTAGAACACGGAAATTATTCTTAGAAAAGTCATACCAGAACTAATTATGCAAAAATGGCCCCATTAATCGAATGATGCGCCAGTATAACTTACATTGCGAAATCATCGGCATCACTATGTCTAAAGAACAAATTAAATGTCGTCTAAAAGACAACAGAAATTATGTATAGTATGTAAGTAGAACACTGTAACCATTGTATGTAGTCTACATTGCTTGACGAAATAAATAAATAGATTGGGACTAATGGAAAAGCCATGATGGGATGAGCTTCTTAGAAATAGTTTTCGCATTCTAGCGATATCTAACAACGACCCTCAACAATGCCCACACGGTTCCAATTGCTCATTTATCCCCCTCCTCGTTAACATTATCGTGTTAACACAACGAGCATATTTTCCATCGCCCTACCACAAACAAGAAAACAGGTTTGCGTGATAAACGGCAATTATCGAAATCAGACACGAAACTTTCTCTCCACTGGCCGTGCGTCAAGCTCCTGTTAAGAACCATGATTTTTTACGGTCACACAAATGACACGAATGGATGATAAGCAAGGACCCACAAGGTCCTCAAATCGAAGGAAATAAGCAGCAAGCAACAAACGGCACAGCAAGTCGTATGAAACCACGCGATCACACCGTCGTCGGCGGCGCTTCGTTTGACAAATTTATGCGCCCCCTCAAGTGGTTAATTAAATAACGTAGAACACTGTTGAAGGGAGAAAAAAAAAAAACAAAATCCACGTGTGGTGTTTGTTGCTGCAAGCAAGCAGTAGGCACCGAAACACAGCAGGCGATGGTGAAGGCCGTGCGACCCCGCCAAGCATGGATGGCGATGATTTTGAGTGTTTGTTTTACGACTTTGCGAGGCGCCTCCCGCTCCGCAGCACGAACAAGGATGAAAGGATAACAACTGCGAAGTTAAGAAAACCACTTCGAGGGCTACTTTGTTTGCGATAAAATTTGCCATTTGATGTTCTGGTTGTTTTATTGTCAAATTGTACGAAATATTTATACTGTGATTGCGGATTGTTTCCCAACCCAGGATTTCCCGACTTCTAACAAAGTAACTATCACGCCAACACATTTCTACGTAATTGCCTTAATTTATGATCACCAGTTTTTACGCATTGAAAAAGTATGTTAGTGCCAAGTCTCATCTATTGGTTCTATGTGTAATTGCAGCTGATCTGTCAATAACGGACTAGCAACCTCGTGCGGTCAATCAAGCATATGCTATGTTTCGATTTGACGAGCACTGAAATTCACAACTCAAAAAATCACGCCAAGCAGTCCCTTGTTACACCAGATGTCGCGTTAAAAGTGAAACACCCAACCAACGCAAATCGAGCTGCAAAAAATGCTTAAAATCCATCAACCATCAACGCCAAGTCTCCCCGTGTGGGGGCCCGACGAGTGTGTAATAATTTCGATTATTGAATTACACCAATTTTAAACTCTCAAATTGCCATTCGAAGCTGCCTCCTCCCGGAATGCACACAAAAAAAAAACGCGAACAACTCACTCGTGTCCCGTCAGCTGTCAGCAGCAGCACTGCCCACCTAGTCCTTGTGCAATGTTTGTGACCGGATATCAAATGACATTATTTGCTGCGATGCTGTTTCGCCCCCCTCCCCCCTCACTGCAACAATCCGAGCGACATACAAAATACGAGATCCCCCCGTTTTCGAAGCCGCAATGCTTTTTTAATTATTTTAATTGCAAACGTCGTCGTCCTCCTCGTCGTCATCATCATGGTCATCAGCGATTCCGCCCTCGTCGTCGTTTGATACTGTTGCATCCTGCGATTCATCAGGATGCCGGGATGGGTCTCGTAGCAAAAAGTAAGCAATTTTTGTGAGTCCCTTCCCAATTCCCGGTCATCAGCTCGGTGGAATTGGATGTATTACTCATACAAATCACATCCTAGCATGGACCCAGCGAAGAGAACGAGGGGATCCTGATCCTGACGGACAGAGTCTCCGCACCATCATCGGCTCCGGTTCGCAAGGATTGACCACGGAAGTGGACGAACGAGCAAACGAGTGTTATTCAATTATCTCATTTTTTTCGGTTCTCTTTCGTGGTTCACTTTGGCGGTGGCAGTAGGCCATGCACGTCGTCGCCATGGTGGTGGTGGTGGTAAATTGAATCCACAGTTGACACATCAGATTTAATTGCTGGAACCGACGTGGATGTCAGCTCGCACACCAACCAACCAACCGATGCGGAAACCACGTGATTTGACTTCGATGTTTTTCTTTTTTTGTTGCACTCAGCATTCGAGGTGCAAAACTTCTTCTGACAGTGACACAATTAGTTGCCTGTTCAAGACACGGAAGCTGTGACTGGCTGTCTCATCGAATATTAATCCCACTGGGGGGAAGAAATTTCATTGAATTTCAATATTTAATAAGGATCAAGTGGTTGATGGCACTTTCTTGGTGCGGAAAGTTCGGCCCCAGAAGCCATCGGAAGGAAACTATTTCCCAAAGTGTGCATGGCGATAGTGGTAAAACAGCCATCGAATATTCATGCCCCCCCCGATGGAGCAAGTGGCAGGAGCTAATACAAAAGGTAAACACATTCCGTCCGGAATTCCGACACAAAATACCAACTTTGAACTTTGTTGCCCCTGGCGGGCATGAAACCGAAGAACAGGGAGCGATAAAATATTTCAAATTGTCTTATCCTTATGCCCTCGGGCGGAGAAAGACGAAGTGTATCGGTTTGCCTTCCTAGATGAAGATCAAATTCCACTTCTAATCGCTGCGCTGGCAGGCGGCTGGCTCTTCGGTTGGTGGTGGGAAAAGTTTAGAAACTATTTGTAGCCGCAGCAAGTCACAAATTAAATTTGCAAGATTAGAGACAGTGGAAATCGGGTCTACTTTAGGGATCAAAGTAAACTGTGACGATCCGATTGCGTTTTGGGTTACTAGATGATTACCGGTTTGAACCGATTTCTAAACGTTTTCTTAATTTTCATCTTGACTACTTCATGGGGTAATTTTGGCCCGGTATGGAAAAAGAACAGATTTAGAGCTGGGTTCGATTCCCGATCACTACTAGATTTTTTTTTGTAGGAAAATTTGATTTTCCAGGTTTTAAGGGTGTACGTAATCAAATTGCGACACACACAAATATTCGGGGCAAAATTCGCTCGTTCAACCAATCATCTTCAAACTTTCAGGGAGTTGAATAAAACATGTTATGAATATTTTCCCCTGTTTGTTTTATTCAATTTCAATTCCACATCCACGAACCTTCTTTTTTACACTACTCATAAGGTCCTATACAACATTTTTCCTTAGGATGCTTCCGAAGTGGCTGCTTCATGATGGCCCAGTCCGGTGCATTCGGGGGTTAGGATGCTTCGGCACGAAAATGACCTCCTTAGCCTTGTACCACTCCAAAACCTCTTTCGAGTAATGACACGAGGCTAAATCCGGCCAGAAAATCGCAGAACCATTGTGCAACTCAGAATCGGGTTCCAGTTGTCACGAATGGGGTGCTCCGCTATCCACATGAGCAAATTGCTTGCCAAATCATATATTTTTTGGCAAACTTTGTCATCTTCTGCTTTCTAACGTCCAAACCGTCGTGGTACCGATTTAAAACACGAGACGACCGTAGAATGTACCATTCCCAGCTTCCTGCTGATGGCACGACGAGAAAGATCCGGATTTTCGAGGTACGTGCGCCAAAATTTCTTTGCGCCGCTGCTGTTCTTCTGACTCCATCTTTGTAACGATTGCACATCTACTAGTGAAACTTACACAGCGTAAACAAATACACATTGAACTAATTCCACCCAAAATTTCAATAGAAAATACTCAAAGGGTATAAAGTTACAGCCATTTAAAAGTGGTGCCGTTTGATTCCGTACAACCTTTATGATGGACCATTACTTCGGCAGCGGACCAATTCCCGTGCATCATCGCTATTAAAGCCGGTGCACGTTAAATTTTTGGACACTTTTTTTTCAGTGTAGATTTTGAATTATTTCACGGATTGCTGAAATGTTTCACTTACATGACAATTGAAACTCTCCACTTTATTTCGTGGTATAACATGTTATCATTCTTGTTACATTCAGTAAAATGGCATCGATTCAAGTGGAAGTGCGTAAACGCATTTTGTATCAACGGCAGCAAAATCTTGATTTATCGGTTCGCGATCTTGCCAAGAAATGAAAAGTACCGTGTTTTGTGCTTACAAATCATTTGACCAGCTCTTGACTGTGGATTGGAAGGTTGGAAGTGGAACAAATCGAAAAGTATGCTCCCGACAAATGAAAAAGAAGCTGGTAGCCATTATTAAGAAAAATTCCAATATTTCTGTGCGAAATGTGGCTCGCAAAGTTGCGATGTCAAAACCATACGTACAAAAAGAGAAGCAGAGGCAAGGACTGAAGGTGTATAAAGTGAAAAAGGAACGCAGTTACCGAGCCCTTTCCGGACAAAGAAGGTGTCCAAATTCCCGAAGAAGTATTTGATTTGGCAGGCCATATGTAGTTGTGGTCGAAACTCTAGAAGTTTCGTCTCTACAGGCCCTATCAATAAGAATGTGTACGAGAAAGAATGTCTGCTATAGCGGTTGCTACCGTTTATCAGAAGCCCTGACTCTTTAGCTCTGTTTTGGCCTGTTGTCACTATGAGAAATCCGCCCTGGAATGGTATAAGCACAGAGAACAGACGTTCATCTTCGATCTGCTACTTGTGTAAAACTTTAAGCCAACATTTCAAATGTATGTCGTTATGCTCCTGGTAGGCGGCGCTGCAGTTGTGCGATAAATGTCATGTCAATGTTTAACAATAAAAAGCCTAGCACATAACTTGAAAAGTTTTGTTTGTTTTTCTCTGCACTTGCTTTTTATGCCGACTGCCTACAATAACTTTTACACACGTTTTTTAGGAAAAGGTATATGGACATCAATGTCTGTTCTCTGTGGTATAAGGTACAAGATGCCAAATACGTGCTAAAAACAGCCAATCCATCAAACTGTCCAGAACTTCGCCCAATAGAGAAGTACTGAGCTCTAGTTAAGCGGAAACTCTTCGGAACTAAAAAGAAAGCAAATGGTATCGATGATTTCAAGAGAAAATGGAGAATCGTCACGGTGGGCGTTTCCGAGGATACCGTACGGTACCTGATGGAACAGAGAGTTCGAGAATTTTTCACTCTTCGAGGGTGACATTAAGATAAATAAAAATTAGGAATATTTCAAGCCTCCAAATCAGTGTCAGTGTTTGATTCTTCCTCACTGTCATCTTCATCCATTGAAACTCTTGGTTTCAGGTAATGCATCATATGAAAATGCAATATTTCTCTTCTTTGCCTTTGGTCTCCTGCTTGTAATATACGGATCTGAGTTAAAAAGTAGCCTGTTTGGAATAACCCAGTTGCACATCTTGCTGGAAAACTTCCTAGAGAAATTCAAGCGATATGAGCGAAAATGTTTACTTCTCGTCTCAGCTGCCTCGTGGCATAGCATGCGGTTTAATTAGAATCGCATGCCCAATCATGATAGGCTTTGTGCAGTGTTGGTATCATTGGGTGCCATGGATACAGTGTAACATTCAGTGTAGCACATTTACGTGCATAATTATCGAATTTAGTGGTATCGATTTTGTGAATTCCTTGTCAAAACTCCAAGGATTATCTTGAGCTTCTAACGATGAGATTAAGACTTACGCCCGTGATTTCGGAAGTCTTTCTGGATCAGCGAAAAATCTCCGAGCAATGTTCCTATCGTTGGTATTTCCATTCCCTGCCTTCATCCCCATTTTAAAGCATACTGTATTCTTTGTTTCGTCTGTGCAACTTCAGTTGTTTGCTGCTTTGTCCTCGCTTGCCAACATTTGATCGGTAGTTTGTAAGAAATATGAGGCATGGACTCGAAACATGCGATCCTAGCATGTAATGTAGACAATCCAAACCTTCTGAATTCTGGATTAAATTCCTTACGTTCACTGGCATGACTCAACACAACCAAGCGGATTAAACAAGGAATACCTACATGGTTTAACATCTTGACCCATTGTCTTTATAAGCAGAAAGTGTGGTCAGTTGTGATTTCCGATTCATTCAAAATGAAGCCGAAATGAGTTGCGCGCAGGTGAAATTGAACTTTTCCGAAAAGTAAAAACTGTTTCAGTGATTGCAAAGGCCCTGAATATGACAACATTTACAGTGAGTGACACAATAAAACGATACCAACATCTAGAAACGCTAGGTGACCGCGTAGGGAGAGGAAAAAGCGAACCTTTCGAACTCCACAAATGCGCGACGTCCGGCGACGAATCAAGCGAACCTCAACGATTTCCGTTCAAAAGCTGCCGAAATCACTGAAAATGTCAAAATCTTCCGTTGGAACCATAGTTCTACGACGATTTGTGGCTATACTGTCAAGGTAGTTTGTGGCCGAATTAACTGGTTAAGCAAAACCTCTTTGATATTCATCGACAAGAGGGTTGAAAGTGAATCAAGCGGTATATCAGAAACTACTGACTGACACAGTAGCTTCTTGGGCATAGCAGCTTTTCGGCAAAAATGAATGGATTTTTCAACAAGACTGGGCGCCGGTTGATGTAGCAAAAAAGTCTATTAGTCTTTGCGAAAGCATTTTTCCCAAGCTTTTTTTTAACGAAAAACGGGTTTGTGCGAATCAAAACAAACCCAAAAAAGGAGAGAGTTCCTCTCCCATGTGCGCATCAAAAACAGAGTGCATACAATCTATCGCTAGAAAAACTATCACCAAGCTATCGGTGGTACATGAGCGCTAATCAAACGTTACCTTTTGCCTGTTAAGGTGGCGGATTCGTCCGTGCCTCGACCTACCCCGCAGTGGTATGTTAGGCAAAGGGTAACGTCCTTGGTTCGAGTACTACTTTACCCATGCCCTTTCGTTCAATTTAAATACTTCTATTTCCAACCTACCGTACACTGACGGAACTTTCAACACTTTCTCTTCATATCTTTCATTCTAGCAAACATTACTGTCCACTCTTGGTGATGAATTAACATCTCCTTCATCATCAGAAAATGTGACCAAATTCCCGAAGAAGTATTTGATTTGACAGGCCATATGTAGTTGTGGTCGAAACTCTAAAAGTTTCGTCTCTACCGGCACTATCAATAAAGACGTGTGAGAAAGAATGTTTGCAAAAGCGGTTGCTACCGTTTATCAGAAGCCACGGCTCTCCAGCTCTGTTTTGGCCTGTTGTCACTATGAGAAATCCGCTCTGGAATGGTATAAGGTGCAAGAGGTCCAATGCGTGCACAAAAACAGCCAATGCACCAAACTGTCCAGAACTTTGCCCAATAGGGTACTGGGCTCTAGTTAAGCGGAAACTCATCGAAACTAAGTAGAACGCAAGTGGTACCGATGATTTCAAGAGAAGATGGAGAATCGTCGATATCCCATAACAGAATACGAAGGATGCAGTGTCTTTCTAAGACCCTGAACTACTTCGTATTGTTTCCGTGACAAAATTTGCTTCAACAAACATCTTAAAAGCGTGTGTTGTAGTAATTTTCTGGATACAATTTAGGTCTTTACTTGTCTCAAAATTCGAATGTATTTTTCCAACTGTGATGAACTTTGGGTAACATCTTTTATAATTTTTATTGCAACAGGGTTGCCGGCTGCCTTTGACTCATCTGAGTTGCGGTTGCCAATTCTACAGCCGATGTCTTTTTTTATAATGTTTTCTGTACGCCGACGTTTACGGTGATCACTCAAATTCTCAAAATTTAATGAAGGTTCCCTCTGTAGTTCAAACAGACTTTGAAAATTTTACCGCACCGTTCAAGCAGTTTGCGGGCATTTTACAAAAATATGTTTGATTATAACTCGATGTTAATTTGCGTACAAACTGTTGTTTAAAATTATGCTACGTACGGGTTCTTTGGTTTCTGGGCAGTGCAGCATATCTGTCAGTAACGCTACAATGTGAAAAAAATTTGCATGCCGTGATTTTATGCAGCATTTCACTAAGAAATGATCTGGAAACCAGATTAGTAAATCATGTAAATAAAATACCTAAAAAAATATAATTCAAGCAACTGAGAGGGTCATGAAAATTGCCTCTTTTCGGAACGATAAACATGAATGTACAATATCATACATACCTGTCATAACAGATATATACATTTTTATCAGTTGGCTGCCAAAAGCAGCCAAAATAGTCGATGAGTTAATGAACTACAACATATACATAAACGGTCGCATGGTGAGTTTAATTGTAAACAATCTAGTTTAACTTCAAATGTGTCTAGTGCTGAAGTTTGGATAAGTTCGGAAGAGTTATTTTCATCAATTTAATCGTATATGTATGGTCTTTCATTTCATTTTTGTTTCACAGAAAACTTTCACTTACATCACTTACGTAAAATATAAAACATATAAAACAGTGTGCTCAAACACATTTTTTTAAAACGTGTCTCAAACACGCATTCTACTATACCAACTATTGGTATTATTGCATGGAAATATAATACATACCTTTCACTTGAATGTCCATTGTTATAAATAACGTTTAATGATGCAATTAATTAACAAGTTAACTTTTTTAGAATCTGCACGCACAAGAAAAGTAAGCGCGAAAAACCGGACGACAGGGACACCTATTTTATGCGAGTGGCACAGGATGTAAACAAAGCCTTGTCTCTTGATTTAGCTGTCAAGTTATTTGCCATGGTATGCACGATTAACTGCAACTACATAAAGATGTGTGCAATCATGTTCATATTTTTGATTTACAGCCAGGTTTTTGCTTCAATTACTCCTCAGTGACGTTGGTTCCGATAGATAAGAATCAATCAGAGGGATGTACATCTGAATCGAAGCAGTTCTAATTAAAGATCACATACAGCTTCATCAAATATTCCAGTTAATGCTTGTACTGCTTAAAACCCGTTCCATAGCCTATGATCTTTTACGGTGTCCTTATTGCAGCAATAAACTTCTAGTATTTTCTATGAACTTAGGAAACAATTTGAAAATTTCGTGGTAATAATGATATCTGCTGATAAATTCGGCAATCTTCTTAAAAAAAAAATTAAGCTTCTCAGAAAATATGCAATATGTTCATCTTGCTTTTACTTTGCTCAATTTGGTAATATGATGCAATTTCATTTTGTTTGGGCAAATTCGAAAATTCTGGGTACTTTTTTGAACCTTTTTGTGAGTTGAGTAAGCTTCGTACTTCTAACATTCTTACGACATGCTCAAAAGCCCACCCAAGTCAACCTATTTGAGCGGTGGGAACAATAGGAGGTTCTTTCCGCAACTGATACAATTCGCGGTTCAAATGTCGTTTCGTTTTTTATCTGTCCTTCTCGTACGCAGAACTTTCCGTTCGAAGATGACTAAAGACATGTTGGTAACCCACAAGCATAGCCGTGAGGGTCAATCAGTCTAATTAACGTCTTGTAGATGGTCAACTTTGAAGTTCGGCGAACTTTGATTGATTTTGGCGTCCTTCGGAATCCAAAGTAGGCACGATTGCCAGCCCTAATGTACTATAGTATCTCTCTGCTGGTGTCATTATTGGCGGTCACCAATGAGTCCTTCCAGATACACGAATTCGTCCACCGCAACGATTACATCATTGTTGTTCTGAACTCGTGGTTGGAGTCTTTCATTGCATTCTTGTGAGTCTCTTCCGCTCCTGTATGTCGTTTGATGAATTACTGACAAGCCCAATCTTGCTAGCATCAGCCTCCACCATCGTTTCAAAGTTGCGCGGGCTACGATAGCAGCATTGTTGGCGAAGCCAAAAAGTTGGACGGACTTCCTGACGATCGTAACACTCGTGTAACCATCATTGCCATAGCCCTCTCCGAGATTCGAAGAAAACCACAGGAGGCCGCTTCGATTTTTTGAAAGCACTGCTAATTTAATGTTGTTAAACCATGTCATGAATATGAAATAACATAGAGAACAGACATCCAGCCTTCAACATTTTTTTTTGACAATTTACTGTGACAATTTTGGAAAGCAAATCGTTGCAAAACAGCGCCGTCTAGGCTAGGTTTCATCAAACTAAAATTTACAGACAGTCAATGACTATCAAACCTCGAAGTGCGCTGGTGCTGACATCAACATACGATTCACCAAAACTAACGCAAATGAGCTATAATTTTAAAATGGCAGTTACAGAAATTTACTCACGGCGGGCACTCCAGTTTGGATGTCTGTTCTCTGTGGACATAGAATGTTAGAATGAAATAATATGAATTTGCAGACGTTTTGTGTACAAACTTTTTGACTGGGTTGAGGTCTTTCCATTTATTTTTTAGGGAATTCCATTATGAAGTTTGATCAAAACTACAATATTTCAGCGCCAACATTAGATTAGGGTGAATCTGCTGTGGTAAACAATGGCTTTCGTAGACATTTTCCCTTGAACCAAAGGTCACAAATACAAACTAAGCACTTTTTAAGGGAGAGGAGCTTTATCTTTATCAGCTGATATATTCAATTTGAAGGAATTGTATTCAACTTCCGATAATTTAGCAGACAAAATTTTTGTTTGCAAAAGCAGATTCGCCCTAATCAAATGTTGGCGTTGATTTGTTTTCAGAAAATTTTGTAAATTTTTCTAGAAGTTCTGGGACTTTTTTGAAACATTCACGAACATCATGTAGCTCTACGAACGTATCACTTTAAGAACTCTTCGACAACTTCTCAGTAGTTCAATAAACTTGATAAGTTTGGCGAACTTATTGGATGTCAAAGCATTAATAGAAGAATTTTACAAAAAAATCTATCTGCTCTGATCAATTCTTTACATTTATTCACTAGTTCCGTTATTGCTCTGCGTAAATCAATCCTATTAACACAGAGAACAGACATCCAAATTCAAAAAGTGTGTGAGACATTTAACTGGTAATATCGTGGCGGCGCTTTCATCGCCACCTATTCACATCGCCGACCAGCGTTCATTTTGGTGGCACAAATGTCAAAACTTATCGTTAGCCACTGAAAGACTCAAAATTGTTTGGCCAAATATGGAAATTGATTGTTTGACCAACGTTCATCAACTATGTATATTTGATTACGTATAATACTGTTTGCAACTGGCTCGCTGCTTTTGTCTGGCAGTGTTGTGATTAATCTGGGAGGTTTTTCTTAAACTTAAAAAATTGTAAAATTCCAACTATATCTTGAGATCTTCAAAGAATTACCGAACATTTAAATGCAGCCCAGACAACTTTTGAAGAGTCCAAAGAATTTCAGAGAACTGCCGACAATTACAAGCAAGTCCCAATATCTTCAGTGAAGTTCAGAGAGGTTCCCGAAAGTACAGATGAATCCTCAAAACTTCAGAGAAGTCCACGAAACTTCAGAGAAGTTAACGGAATATCAGAGAGTTTCACGGATTCTTCCTTGTCATTGTGAAGTCTTAAGAAAATGTTCAATGAACTTTCCCAAGGTCATTTGCAAGATTGAAGTCGCGAAGGACGATCATCTCGTCAACAGGAGCTGCATTCTCCATTATCGCGAAAACGGACCGGCAATGGGTTTCGATTAGATCGTTGTCACGAACCCGGTTAGGTGCAATACATACCATAGACATAGGTACAGTGTGCGATCACTCAGATTGACGGCGACCCAGACTTGTTCCACACAGTTCCACACCTTACTATCTATGACTCTTGCCTTCAAGTTGGATCGAACTGCCACCAGAAACCACCTCCAGTAGACTGTTACTCACCTTACCTCCCGAACGCTTGAGGGAAGGCCTTTTTGGAATCGGACCAAGTTCCAGTTAGTACAATCAAATCATAATAGTGATCCGATACTGCCAGTCGATAGCCATCGACGTCACAATTTATTCCCCCGATATTGACATGATGTTTTGACGTGCAATTAGATGCCACATAGTTGCAAAAAAATTAACAGATTTGCTTTTTGATAGTAGCTTATTGTCATTTGGCGATTCCTTTTAAATGTTACACGCGCTGAGATTCCATCCTGAATGACTGCGATGACTCGTCATCAACTGAATAGTTTTGACAGTTTAGTTCCCCTATGCTTTAGTGCACGGTTAACGAATCTTGCTCATGTTCGGATTCTGTTCACTAAAAATCTTAAAGAAGTGGATGAGTAAATTAAATGTTATTTTTTAACAAGACTGCTTCTATCTAACCAGAAAAAAGCAAGATCAGTTTCCACGATAGCCCGCTAGTTTTCTCCGAAAAGGGATTTGTTTTTACTTAATCAATGAGGAACACTTTTTATGCAATTTTCATTCAGCATTACTCAAATATGAGTATGGTTCGTTGGTCGTGCGTGAAGAAGTACACTCCCGTCCCATTTAACTCAGTGACCGAGTAGAATTCAAGCATAACTTTTTCAAAGGACGTATGTCGCAAATGTAAACAAATCGAGTTTTCATTCTATCCCTGTCATTAATGAACACCCTTAATGTAGTTGCAATTGTCAAATAACAATATCAAAATTATTCAGTTATGTGCGCCAATTTTCATATGCGACCTATCTGATCTTTTAAATGTTATGCAAATAGTTCAGATACATCACACAGCAAGTCGACGTATCTGCGCTTGAAAATTATACCCAGTGTATCCTGACATGACGCAAGTGCTAAACGTTCTGAAATACTGACGTATCCAACCGGTGTATGTTAAAGCAAGAGGCAGCACGACTATCACAACGTTAGAGCATGGAGGCAAACCGGTGTATGTGTTAATCTTCTCAAAATAGAGCGAAAGTGAATGAAAACCAGGATTTTACTTCTTATAATATTATTCAACCATGATAGAATTAACAGCTCGAATAAACCTCGAAATAAAGTTAAATAGGATTTAATGAAAGCATCTGGAACTTCAACCTCATTTTTCTCAATTCCTATCAAATGTTAGATACGTCTATTTGAAAAGTTATGCTTGAATTGTATTTTTTTCTATTTTTTCCACACGGAAATATTATACAATTTGCATAAAAAGTGGATCTACTCAAAAATTGAGTTTATCCACTTTTTTTTACGAAAATTGAGTAACATTTCCGTGTGAGAAAAAGAAAAGGTGCAAGAAGTAAACAAACATGGCCGCCGTGATCAAATCGCAAGTGGCAACAGCCCATGCCAATAGTGTTTTAACGTATTTTAATTTGAGTCCATAGTTGAGTCCAAGTTTTTTAAAAATATATTCTATTTTCGACTACACTGAAAATTAACATTCGTTTATATTACGAAATCGAAGGTAGGTTAACAAATCTAATCGTGGGATCATGGGATTCGATCCTATATTTTTAGGAAGAGCTGTTATTAAGTCCGTGGTTGATCAAACTAAACCATGTTGACTCGTGAGAAGTAATTTGATTATTGTGCATGAGCTTCTTGTGTAATGATAGCATTTTGCTAGATGACAAGCCATATGAATGTTTCATACAATTTACGAGACATTTGTTCCATGTACAAAATCCATGTTTACGAAACAAGTGAAAGCTAATCTACGAAAATAAATTTTCAGTGTAGGGGTGAGACAGGTCTACTCTGAGTTGCTTTGAGGCACCGAGTAGCTCGTGAGTTACTCAATATAGGTTAAGATCGAATCACTATTCATCAGTTCTTATCGGTGGCCAGTGTTTCGAAAAGTTTGACTTCCAATCTTCTTGAAAACATTGTGGGCATTCTGCTAACGGCATTCGAAGATGGCACAATGGTGAGCCCTATTCCATGACTATGAGGGTCCAGGGATTGTTTAATATGTGATACGTGATGCGAACGGCTTTACTGAAGTGTAATGATGAAGTATGATAAAATGTATAGATTGATAATTTGCTAAACATTGATTCTAAAGGACTTAATGCTTGAGTCGGATAGCAGTGGGCGGAGCGCGTTTGTCTCTTCTCCTACCCTTATTCCAAAGCACCGGTTCATAGTCTGGCCGGGTGGCAGAATGATGCTGCATTAGCAATTAGCAGGTCAGGCCAAAACTGATGGGTATATCGAATATATGATCTGATTGGAGACATAAAAATAACTTCTTCTCGAAAGAGACAAATCCTTTGACGAATAGTAGTAAAAATGATATCGAATTGTACGAGCATATCATACATGTATTTTGAGTGAATGTAGGTTTTTTTTCAAAAACAGAGTTAAGTAGAGAAAATGAATTACATAGAAAATTGTCAGTGTCCAATTGTGCACACTCGAGAGCCTCGGTTGGTTTGACAGCTGCTGTGCAAAAACAGAGAGAAAACAAATGACAGTGCTCGCTTGCTGGGCAATACGGGTTACTTGAGGTACCTCAAAAGCAATTTTGAAATTGCTCGCGATGTGCAGGTGTCTTACCCCTTGATTTTCGATGTCTGATATTTGTGCTATTAAGTTGAATTTGCGGCACTGGACGAACACCTTCCTATTTCAATATATATTTTTCTATTTAATATGGAAAAATCTAAGTTGAAAAAAGAACAAGACTCCGAGTGCCGATAAATTTGACAGCTCCCATGTTAAAGTAAAGGAAGAAAATTTTAAAGTGCTTCTGAACAATTCAAATGAAATTCAAATTTGTTGAATAACAGGTATAACAAACTACTGAATCGGGTATTATAGGGGTTTGTGGATTATAACATTGTTCGATAGCAAATGTAATAATATACTGGCAGTTTTTTTTTTAATTTTGACAAGCGTAACTATTGAAAAAACAATTTCCAAATATTATGAAAAAATTTTGATTGGAAGACAACGCCATCCTATTTCACCATGAAACACGCTACAAAAAACAGACTACCTAAACCAACGAATCAACCATTGATTTCTAGCATACATAAGTTGACATTTATGTCATAATAGGAGCCCCCGTTACTTAATTTTCAGTGCCGGGAGCCGCCGTTACTGAAAATAAATGCCACTTTATGAAACTGCATGCCAGTTTGTGAAAATAAAAATGATTAGATTTTTCTTGTTTAAAAATCGAGAAAAAATAGTTGAGATTCATAAAAAATATTTTCGTGCTAGGAAGAACATCCATCATCGATACAGATGAAAAGAAAACATGTTTTTTTTTAAATTAAAACCCCCTATTAGGAAATTTTCAGCAGAATAAAAATGATATAAAATTAATGCCCTTATGGTAAACCAAAGCTTGTTACAATCCATCACACAACAAACCGCTTTTAATTCAAATTTCATTTGAAATTTTTAGAAGCATTTCAAAATTTTCGTCCTTTATACTTAGAAAATTTTGCAGTGTTCGGTAATTTTTTATCGAACTTTTAACAGCTGAACGTTCGGTAATCCGATTTAACGGGTTTCGGTAAAATTTGACAAGTTCCGTTCCGCAATAATCCGGACACCTCAAAACATGAATAAAACATAAATTTTGCATTATATTTCCTTTGTAGTTGTTTATTTCAGAGTCATGGGATGTGTTTTAACAATTCGTGAAGACAAAACATAGTTATTCGGTATTTGTATAAAATTTTCAAACTTTTTTGCTTAACTCCGTCCATTAGGGTTTGTACAGACTCTTCAGAAATCGTAGAAGCCGTCTTTGTCCAAATTTGCTGGAAGTGTTTGATGTCTTTGATTCCTTGCTTCTTTCCACAAAGCTTCCGCATCGTCAGAGCCCATTATCTCTCGATTGGTCGTAGCTGTGGGCAATTTGGCGGGTTTGAGGTTTTTGGTACAATGTTCACTTGACTTGCTTGGTACCACTCCATCACAGTTTTAGCATAGTGGCATGATGCCAAATTTTGCCAGAACAAAGGTTTTTCTTTGTGACTTTTGATAAAGGGTAGCAATCGCTTCTGCAGACACTCTTTCTGATAGATCTCCTTGTTGATTGTGCCTGTAGTGACGAATTTGCACACGTGCCAGTTGCTTGCCACACAAGGTATTTTTTGGGAAATTTCGATGCCTTCTTCGTTCTGAAATGGTCAGCTGTAGCATTTCTGGCCATAGCAGAATGAAAATCCAGCCCTGGAAGTTGCTTGAAATCCTCCAGGACATAAGTTTCATCGTCCATAACAACGCATGAAAACTTTGTCAAATATTCGCAGTACAATCGTCGAGCCCGTGATTTTGCTGCCAAGTTCTGTTTGTCGTTGCGATTTGGAACTGTTTTTACTTTATAAGACTTAAGTACCAAACGTTGTTTTGACTTTTGGACAAAAACAGGTGACATCCCTATTTCACGAGCCACCGTTCGACTTCTCGGTTTCCTCTCGACCGTCAAACGTTTCGAAAATGATTTGAGCACATCGTGAACAGTGGATTTAGGCAAATCCAATGTTTTTGCAAGGTCCCGGATTGACAAGTCGGGATTTTCCGTACGCCCATACAAAATTCGCTCGCGCAATTGATTTTCTTTCGTCGCCATCTTGAATACTAAACACGAAATTAAAACATCAGTCATAGTCTTTTTCATCATAGACTCTCAGCTATACCACAGTGAAATTTTCCATTTTACTTGCAATGTTGGCGATATAAACTAGGCTTCCCAGTTTATGAACACTTTATTTGAAAGGTTACAAATTCCAAATGAAAATTGAACAAATAACTAGATAAGGTTTAATTTTAGGTTTAAAGAGGAGATATATTATTAAGAATCACTTTAGCTCACTAAATCTTAATGTCTGTTGAAGTTGATTTGACTTTGCTTTATCATTTCTGCCAACCGATCCTTCCGACAGTCAATAGGTATGGTTGACATTCGGTTTGGCGTTCGCTTTCGAATTCGGCAGGGGTGAACTAGGCTCGCTGATCGACGGTGCGCTACCAACAATCCCTCCCTCAATGCATCGAAGCTGCTCCTGAGTTGCATTCGTACCTGCGCCAACGTCGAGCACCGCGAGTTTGACGGCCGGTCGCTCGTATATACCACTGGCGGTTTGCACAATAACCTACCTGACTTGACCATCTGGTGCTACCTTGGTAGCAATCACTCGACCCTTGGGTCAGCTGCTGCGCGGGAACCTGGTATCGATGACTACTACGATGTCGTTTACTTCAATCGGCTTCAACTCCGGTGAACCATTTCGCTCGGCGAGTCAAAGACGGAAGGTAGTCGCGCAGCCACCGTATCCAGAACTTATTCGCTACGCTCTGCGATAGTCTCCACTTCTCCTTCAGCCGAGCCGGTTTGTCGTCGAAGCAGGTCCACGGAAGCATTCGACTCGAAGACCCGATGAGGAAATGGTTTGGGGTCAGTACGAGGGACTGATCGTCGTCTAGAGGGATTTCCGTCAACGGTCTTGAGTTTATGATGGATTCCACTTCTATCAGAATGCTCCGTAGGGTTTCGTCCGACGGCCTACGTCTTGAGAGTAGATGGTTTCGAGGTTTTGGTGCAGAAACTTTTCATGGACGTCCAACACGATTAGTTTGGTGATGCTGTGCTGCTTAGGGAGAATAACTGGATTAGCTATGCTGCTATCGATGAACTGGCAAGCGCTGGTTCGTCTACGGATTCTCAGGACTCCCTTCTCATCCATAAACGGCAAAGGCGGAACAAGGCGCTGTTTTTGGGAACATTTTTTTCTGTTGGCCCTCGATGGTTGGTGATCAGGATTACGATTTCCTCTCCATAGACGCTTCTTGGCCTATCTGAAACAAGTAGCATTCTGCCCTGGTAAGCTCATCGCTGGAAAGAGGTCCGTTCGCCTTGGACATTTTCCTGCTGGTCCGCTGCATGTTATTGATGGCTATGAACACATAAGCTGTAGTTTTCAGTAGAACTGACCATTGGCTGTAGCGGCATACCTCGATGATAGGTTCATAAGCCTTAAAATGGAGATGAAGGTTCGGACGAAGCTCTGTATCTGTGACTTTAACGGAAAGTGACTCTGCTGGCCATTCCTTTTCAGCTCTGCGGAGAAAGCCAGGTCCTTGGAACCACCGACTGGAACTGTTAAGGTCCGGAGTTCCCTTCCATTTGGTCCCGTTGTCTGCTACGTTGAGTTTCGTAGGAACTCATCGCCAATCGCGTAGGTCTGTCGTTTCTAGGATCTCGCTGATCCGTACGCCCACATATTGGCTGTAGCGGCGGTGGTCGGAAATGACGTCTCTGGAATCCGTCCAAAAGTACCGCTTCTACCCATAATAGAATCTGCAAGTCTAACACCGATAACAGCAGCTTGCAGTTCGGAAGTCGGTATTAGGAGGAATTTGAGCGGAGCAACCCTGGTTTTTGTTCCAGCTAATGTAGTTTCCACCGTGTCTTCTTCCTGGAAATGTAAGTAGACGACAGCCGCGAATCCCTTCTCACTTGCGTCCACAAAGGTGTGCATTTGCACGATGGCTTTAGGAGATGTAAGTGTCCGGTAGCAGCGAGGAATCTTGATGTCTGCTACACGAGGAAGAACTCTAAGCCAAGTAAGCCACTTTTAGAAATGGCAGTTGTGGATTTGTTCATCCAATCCGATAGACGCACTCCAGATTTCCTGCAACAGGCTTCGCAGGAACATCAAGAAATGGCTTCGAATTCGCCAGGGTTGAACTAGGCTCGCTACCATCATGCAATATTTCAAAAGTTACAATGATTTGAAGGTGTCCGGATTAATGTGGATACAGATTTTACTGTAAAATTTCACCGAAATCCGGTAAATCGGATTACC